>OZ020192.1:120750922-120984811 GCA_963971165.1 Philopedon plagiatum | reverse complement strand
TTTTCTCATTCGAGTTTTCAAGTCTTCGCGCCAATAGACAGACAGGCACATCGACGGGAATGGGAAACTATATTTGCTCGTGATTTAGGGATCCCAAAACGTGACGATGTGAAAAAATCTCGAGAGGAGGATTTTTTAAGAATACAATACTTCCTCCAGATAGGGAAGTAAAAGTCGATCAAGAAAAGTAGGGTACCACAAAAGGGCTATGCGGTTAAAGCTTAAGGCGAGGAATCAAAACACAACCAAAGAAAATAAAAAAGATACCTGCAAAATTAACTATAATAGAAAAAAAACATTTCTGTAAAAGGAACCTTGCTTTCTTGGTCGCAATGAGGTAAAATACTTCCTAGTTCAATTTTACTCAGAGTTTCTGGCTCTGAAAAATATTGTGAGTTACAAAACGAACTTTTTGTTTTCCAAATTAACTTAAAATCAGACGCAAAGTTACACATTAAATGATTATTTCTGTGACTTAATTTCGACAATAATATTTTTCAAAAACAGTAGTTTACAATAAAATTGAACATGACTGCAACGTGTAGCTCATTACCAGCAGCCTTTAAACTATAGGTTTCCAAGAGAGTACTTGCATTTATTTGGGATACTATATGTTAATCTCTAATTTTCACACGTACATACATTTTTCCAAAATAGTCGGTAGGTATACAAATCGGTACGACAACCTTGACATGTTTTTTTTTTCAGAAATAGCCCTCGAATCCGTCCGAGCCTTTAAGTTACATAATAATATGTCCCGTAGTTCTGTTTTTACTATGTCTACAGAAAAAAATACCTAACAGAAGTTTTAGAGTCCATAAAATCTATTTGATTATCATCATAATAAAAAAATATATTTTTTATGAAATGCCTTGTATTTTATGTTTGTTTTTAAAATTTACACAAAATTCTATATTAAATAAGAGCCCCCCCCGGAGATCCACAGTGCCCCCCCCCCGAAGGTTATGTATACTTATGCATTATGGGGTATATGCATATATGAAATTTGTGCCCCCCCGAAATTATCAAATGCCCTCCCGGACAAAAATGTCTGGATTCAACACTGTTTCAAATTGTCCTGGAAATAAACGAGTCTTACAAAATATCATGTAACTAAAATTTTCTTCTTTTTTTAAATAGCAAATACGATGTACAATAATACTCTTATAAACACAAAACATAACATATACCCATAATATTTATATACGAAAATGTCTTGGAACACGACGTAACATAGTTAAAGTAGCATATCTCAAAAATTTGAGCATGAATTTAAAAATCTGAAGTTTTTCACATAGTTGACCTTATGTATGTTGAATCCAACGCTATGTACCCAACCTAAAATATATACATACTTTTTATATACGAAAATGTCTTGGAACACGACATAACATACTTAAAGTAGCATATAACAAAAATTTGAGCACGAATTTTAAAATCCCAAGTTTTTCACATAGTTGACCTTATATATGTTGCATCCAACGCTATGCACATAGCACTTACCAAAGTCCCGGAACCGGCAATTTATATATATATATATATATATATATATATATATATATATATATATATATATATATATATATATATATATATATATATATATATATATATGTATATATATATATATATATATATATATATATATATATATATATATATATATATATATATATATATATATATATATATATATACAGACCACGACATTAAAACGTGGTCGGTTGTTCAGCCACCCTGGGTGTAAGTCTGTCTGATACAGGGTATCAGACAGACTTACACATCAGACAGGTAAATCGCACAAGTGCACCTGATGCAGAATCTAGATTGAATTTTTCAATACATTACTTATAGATCACTGAATTTCGTTTTTACCACAAAATAATTTTGTTCACTACGTCGTCGTTGTCTAGTAAAACTATTTTAAACTATTTTAACAGGAATAGTTTTAAAACAAAAGCCGCTTTTAAAGAAAAATTAATTGCCCCTCATTCAAAACAGCATTTTTCCAGCTACTTACACCGCTCTTAATCAAATTTATTAACGTTGAAACGGGGCAACGTTGGAGATAATATCCATGTAATAACAAATTTATTACAAACAGAGAGACGGCGGTGTTCATTAAGTCAGTAATAAATATTAATCGTTCTATCATAAGAATTTCCGTTTATCAGGATTTGAATTGTAAATCCAGGGAATTTCGACCCGATCCTTTTCCGGTTTATTTCAACAGTAGCGTGGGAATCGCCGGGTATGATTTTTGAAAGGTGTGGCAAAACGTAATGATTCATACGTTGGTAAATCTAAAACTGTTTAAAATAAGTAAATGTGTACAGTATTAAAATTGGACATTATTTATGCTCACATATGTTATATGGTCATTTATGTCTCTTAAGTTGCCTAACTGCTTAATCTAAATTAGTCTCAACACGTAACTTCGCATATTCATTTATCAGAAAATATCCCTGTTCAATACCTACGATAAGGAGTAGCAACAACCACATTTTAATAAACTTCATTTAAAAAAAATAGGAAAAGGTTTCGGTATTAAAGATGGCATTTTTTTGTATCCTTATGATTTTACAGCTACGATGTATACTTACAGTTACGATGTATACTTACAAAACAAATCAGAATAATTGGATTTTCCGAATTTGACGTTTTCCAGAAATCGACGTTGAAGCATCAAAAATTTGCTATTTTGTATTTCGATATTTTTTCAGTACAAACGATAAGGTTATATAAAAACTTGCCATTTCAAAGAATAAATATTATAGTTTAAACTGAATAAACCAGAGCGTGCATTTCTGACACTAGAAAAATGCGAAATAAGGCCATTTTTTATTTAATCTCCTACTTTTCTGAATACTCTTAGCAAACGTTCCTATGAAGTGTAATTTAAAAATCAATAGAACTTTTCTATTGGAAAAGTCTGCCCTTTAAAGTAGTTACAAATTATTTTCATCAGTGTAAACCATCAAATACCTAACCCTTAAGGGAACATAATCAAACTTTTTTAAGGTCATTTATAAAGTAAAAATCAAGGAAGAAATCGTGAAGTCTTCTGGTTCCAAAATTAAAAGACCAAAACAATAATGAAGCCACTTTCCTATCTCAGAATTTTGGTTTTTGTATTGCTGTGATAACCTAGATTGTGAATTTTTCTGTACCACGCTTGGGTTAGGCGAAATTGACAGCCTGTAATTTTAGAATTTGGACAAATTTTTAACATTGCATTATTAATACGCATTATTATTAATACATGCCTCAAAATATACTACTATTTCATCCGGTACAAATTCTATGTGGAAATATCCACAATACCCTTTAATTTTTGACATGCAAATCCGTTTTTTTTAATGTTCTACTTTAATTTTATCCAAATTATGCATCCTACAAAGATAGTTTTTGTTTCAAAAATATTCGCTTTAAAAATATTTGATCTAGACGAATCACATTATTTTTAGAATGGCAAGGCTAGCTCTACTGTGGGTAACCAGGGCCCAAAGGCGTCGAAGTTACTGACCAGTTTCGTAACGACCTGATAAGATGCTGGTTGGCCATGAGGTTGTCCGTCATATCTCGTTCGTGAATCCTTTTTCCAAATCCATCTGAAAGCAAATCTTCATAGCATAAATTTCTGCTTGGACAACACAGTTGGGTTTCTCTACAGCAAGGGTGCAAAAATATTATTTCTGAGGATAGCTCTGCCGTGGACAAGAAAGACGTGTATTGAATTCACAATCTAAGTCCAAGTTCCCTAAGAAACTTCATTAGAATCCTTAGATTGAGATTAGGTGTACGTGTTTTTTATCCACGACTATACGTCACCACTTGTTCAATTTTCAATCTTGGAACTATCGGGCTACACACCAATTTGCCTGATTGGTATTGGTTTGACGTCTACTGTCCCAGTTGAACTAGGGACACTTTAAATAGTGGGTTTGTGACAACGCTTGAGGTTTCTTTTCACGCTTATCATTTTAGCATGTCCGATGTCTGGTCTAGATAATTCGATTTTGTTGTATTAACTGCCATACAAAATAATAAAAGATGGGAGGTTTCGGAAGGTTGAGATATATGTCCTTGGAGAGGTTCTAACATAATCTGTACTTTAGAAGACAGTTTCTAGTCAGGTAGCGTCAGTTTTGCTATTGTCTGTTGTGTTTTGGGTTCTCAAAAATATAATATGTATCACAAATAAGAACAAATCACTGTTCATCCATCCATAAACCTATTTAAAAGGAGACATTCAACCATCAGTGACCCAGTCCTCACGAAAAACTTCTTTCACTCGGTCACCGCTGCGCTGTTATTGATCTGGCTCTATTCTTCAGATATTTTCACGGATTTTGCTCAGAAGAGTCTACCTTTATCATTCTTTCTTTGATGGTTCCTAGCAGAAAAACAACAAGCGCGAGTCACATATGCATCCCTGTACTGCCCAGCTACAAAACTTTAAACATCCCACTCCCGACTCGTAGGTTCTCCAAAATGTGGAACAAGTTGCCTTGACCTTTCTTCCCCTTTTAACCTTCATTCCTTGAAATTCCTTATTGATAGATTACATTTCCCTTCTGTTAAGATCCCACGGTTGTTACTTAGACTTGAAGTCTACGTGGGCCTTCCAATATAAAAAAAGAAATAAAGCATCATATAATTAGAAGTAATGCTTCTATGAAATAACTAAAATTTCTGCTGTTACAATTCAGTCGCTGCAAAAACATGTTAGTGCTGCAAAAGCTGAAATGTATCAAGGGAAATCCAAACGAATTCTGACCCCAGTCACGAAACGTGCGTTATTAACTTCATAATCATCAATTTTGCTTCCTTAGCTCCGTCACTGAACGCATCGTCTGTTCATAAAGTCAGAAAGGTATAAACTGTTGCTGTAACCAAAACTGATTTTTGCGGGTTTTCGACCCTTTTTAAACCTTTTTTACGTGAATCCAGCCGAAACTTTTACCGCGGTTTAAGCGATTTAGATGTCACTGTCAGTTGTTAACTGATTTTTGTCATTTTTAACGTCGGACGATGTGCGATTACGTATTGAAATTCAAAAAAATAAACCTGTTTTTACAATAGGTTTGTTAGCTCTAAATTAATTCAGATTTATTTTAGTAACAGATCTGGAATAAATTTTTACTTATAATCTCCCACGTGCTTGAATTATTGTCGGAAATTTTTCTAGTACATGAATTTTTTGAAAATTATCCCGAGTCGCAGCGACGAGGGTAATTTTCTTAAAAAAACTCATGTACAAGAAAAATATCCTGCAATTAATTCAAACACGTGGGGGATTTGGTAAGAAAATGTCACACGTCACAGTAGGAGAGTATACATATACACACACATATATATATATATATATATATATATATATATATATATATATATATATATATATATATATATATATATATATATATATGTATATATATATATATATATATATATATATATATATATATATATATATATATATATATATATATATATATATATATATATATATATATTCTACACGTAGAAAAATATTTAAATCTTTACCATATTTGTTAATAAGAGTTCCACTACTTTCAAATTTTTGAACGATTCTGGTTATGGTCGATATTGCTGGAATTGGCCTCTCTGGATAATATACTGCAAACATATCGAATACGTTTCGGCTGCTGTTTACTGCATAATACCACTTAACTATGGCAATGCTTTCAGACGTAGAATAGTTTATAACAAAATAGTAATAAAAATTTATTTTTTGTTTTAGGAAAGATAAATAACTTTGGATATAGTTTATAAAAATTATTAAACCTTTGCAAGTGAGTTTGGCTTATTGAATTTTTCAAAAAGTTTTAATAAACCCTTAGTCCAAAATAAATAGGGGAGCCAATATAACCACTTTAAAATTTGCATGGAATTTCCTATCTTGCGCCAGCCCATGCGCTACCCTGTATAATCCACTTACAATGGAAATTTTGAAACCGAAACTAGAACTGACACTGTTTTATTTTTATTGATATTTAAAAATGCAGAACATTACCGGGCATCTTGTATACAGAACTCGATAATAAATTATCGTTTAGGTTTGTTTGTTTAGAAAAAACATATGTACAGGATCTTCCAACGAGGACTGAAAAGGGGCTCATTTTTGAGCTTCCTTGTATTTAAACAAAAATCTAAAATAGCCAATCGATGTACTTTTTCCTGCAGAATTCAAAAATGAAACCAAAAATTTATTTGAACCAGAAACAAAAGAGTTACGCTATGGATAAGTTTTTTTTTAAATGGAACATAGCTTTTTTTATACGATTTTCGGAACGAGTGATTTTTTTATGTCCGTTCTGATTAAAATATTTAATATTGTGACAGCTATTTTTATTAAATTTTAATGTTTTATCCAGTATAATTTAACTTTAACCTGTTTGAAACATACACTAGGTAATAAAGGTAAAATCACCTTGAAATCCTTCAAAGTCAAAAAATTTGACAAATTTACTATAATATTGCCGAAATGAAATATTCATTAGATGACAGATTGCAGATTGTTATCTTGTTCTACAAATGCCAAGAAAATGCAAGAGAAGCAAGGAGAAGATTTATTGCAAATTTATATTATATTATTTATATTATAGTAAATTTGTCAAATTTTTTGACTTTGAAGGATTTCAAGGTGATTTTACCTTTATTACCTAGAGTATGTTTCAAACAGGTTAAAGTTAAATTATACTGGATAAAACATTAAAATTTAATAAAAATAGCTGTCACAATATTAAATATTTTAATCAGAACGGACATAAAAAAAATCACTCGTTCCTAAAATCGTATAAAAAAAGCTATGTTCCATTTAAAAAACACCTTATCCATAGCGTAACTCTTTTGTTTCTGGTTCAAATAAATTTTTGGTTTCATTTTTGAATTCTGCAGGAAAAAGTAAATCGATTGGCTATTTTAGATTTTTCTTTAAATACAAGGAAGCTCAAATATGAGCCCCTATTCAGTCCTCGTTGGAAGACCCTGTACATTAAAAATTAAAGGTTGTCTTTAAAAATCTATGACCGATACCGTGACAAATCTTAATGTTGCGTGCACCGCAAAAACTTTCACGAAGAAAATTCACTCCTTCGTGCAAATTCAGTGGTTTGTGTTGTTGTTCCGTCGAGAAATGCCGGCAAACTACACGAAACTAAGCATGGGCTCACTTAAAACTTTAATTTCTGGCTTTTCGTCTTACAAGGCGACAGCAATTACGCCAAATTGTGCTGGAAAGTTGTAATTTTATTAGAAAAGTTTTTGAGTCGATCGAGACGGTTTTGGTCGCATTTAAATCCAGTTTATATAATGTTTAAGAGAAGCAGCTTAAACTGCACCGATTTACTTTAGTCCTGAAGTAATTTTTTAAAGTCTCTGTTTGATAAAAGACAAGTTCGTAAAAATAGAACATATAATGAATTACACTGGACATCAAATTCCGGTTTCAGTTTTGTATTATTTAATTAAAGGAAGGAACAAGACAATTTAATAAATTTTTGAATATGATTATGGAAAATGGGAGAGTGCCAAAGGAATGGTATTCAGGAATTGTACTTCCAATATGTAAGAAAAGAGATAAAAGGGAGTGTAGCAGTTATAGAGGCATAACCCTGTCTAGCGTTCCAGGAAATGTTATGGCTAGAATAAGACGTAGAATTGAACCAACCATGGTGGAACCTCAATGTGGATTCAGGAGAGAGCGGAGTGCACAAGACCTAGTATTCATAATAAGACAAGTCAGCGAGAAACTCATAAACAAAAATGCAGACATTACTATGTGTTTTATAGACCTTAGAAAGCTTTTGATCGAATACAAAGAAGGGATATATGGAGAGTATTAGAAAAGATAAAATTGGACAAGAATTTAATAACAATAGTAAAGGCTATGTATAAAGACAATACCAACATAGTAAGAACAATTAACGAGGAGTCAAGAGAATTTATAACAGAAATGGGAGTAAACCAATGATGCGTGCTGAGCAAACTACTGTTCCTCTCGGTGGTAAAAAATTTAAAAAAACATATAATTCTTTGAATTTGATATGGTATAACATACCGAAAATTAAGTTCAAATATCAAAATTTACAAATTATGAAAAAATCAAAAATATATAAAAGGACAACAGTTTATTTTTAAAAGGTTTAGTAAATCGATCAAGAGATGGATCGTTCACATTAATGTCATTACAGGTTCATGCTCCTTGCCTCAAATAATGGATTTTTCATTAAACAATTGGTTACGGAGTCGATAAATGAAACAACTGTTGAGACAATCTTACCGATCGTGGTGGAACATGGAAATTTACATGAGCTAATAAATGGGACAGTCAATAAGATATCTACGTACTTTGAATAGAAAGTTAGCTTCCGCGACTGGCCAGAAATGGGATCTGAAATCGTCTAAGAAGGTTAACCTGTTGCACATCCCTGGGAGGAAATATACCAGTATCTCTAAAAGCGAGCCATTTTAAGAACTTTCTCTGAGCACTGTCCAGTTGAATAATATACTTGTTATAGATTGGACTTCAGATAACTGCGCCGTACTAAAGTCTTGAGCGCACCTAACTAACGTACAATGTTTTTATTGTTTGCACATTTGTGAAACCACTAGAATTTCGTAAAATAAAACCTGTCCCCATATTTTCATAGCTCTATATGCAGACCTGATCAATGCGAGTCAATGCTTTCGATCAAAAGTAACCCCAAGGTTATAGTCGAACAATGAAGTGTTGTAATTTTGTCCTGTAAAATGTTATACTGATATCGATTCATGTTATTCCGTAATTAAAATAATCGCCTTATTAAAAATGCAATAGGGTTTCTTAACTTTAGTAAACGGCCTAGTTTTAGATAAACATCGATTACTATTTTCTGTATATTATTTATTTATTTGCCTCACCAATTAAAAAAAGATGTTTGACTTCATCGCTTTTTGAATTTCGTTTTAATATTCCGAAAATCTAAACGGAAGCTCATAATTAATTCCATTCATACCAAAATTTTCTATATCTAATTCAATATTTTCTTAAAAAATTTTCAACAAATTTCTGGCGAAGTCGTATTATTATATGCCACCGCAAAAACTTCCAACAAGGGGATGTCGTGCAAATTCCATGGTATGTCGCTGTTTCACTGGAAAATACTGGCGAACTGCATAAAACGCGGACTCACTTGAAATTTAAATTTCTGGCTCGTCGTCTTACAAGGAGACACCAATTACACTAAATTGTGCAAGATAGGTTCTAATTTCATTACAAAAGTTTTTGCGTTGATCGCGACGGTTTTTAGAGCTGCTAAATATCTGATATACTTATGTGTTCACCGTAAAATGTAGAGAATTAGTTATTTTCCTAACATGCGCAAGTGATATTTTTCCGCACGCGTCTGCCCTTGCACGAAGGACGCAAAGCGGAGTTCCGGCAAGCAGGGGGGGAGGGCCGGATGGGAGTTTCTTCAAAAATGTTAACTAATAGGTCATTTTTGGAGTTATTGAGGTCAGAAAATCCGATTTTGTCGAACAGATGGTAAAAACTTATCGGTGGGGGGGATAAAAGGGAACATCTGAGAATGTCTCCACAAATGATAACGAATATGTTAGTTTCGAGGTTATTGAGGTCAGAAAATCTGCTTTTGTGCAACATATGTTAAAAAAAAACGGGGGGGGGGGCGGCTGAGAATTTTTCTAAAAATGTTAAATGTGTCACTTTCTGGGTTATTGAGATCAGAAAATCTAATTGTCTGTGACCCCTCAAATGCATTTGCAAACATCTCTTTGTTGTAAAAATACTACCCTAATTTAGATTCCAAGCGATTCATAATTTGTGTTGTTAGTAACTTAAGTCAAAAAAACATGTAATTTGACATCTCATTCACAGGGTGTTTTAGTTCTAGGTCCAAAGTCAGAAAGCTTCCAATTAAAAAATGTTACTTTTATCAAATGGAACATCCTCTATATTTTTCTGGCACCTTATAGCTTGTCAAAAAATCTTCCAATTTTGTAAAGAATGTCCTGTTCCTATCTCCAATAATTTCTGAAATACATGTGGCAACATCGTAGAACGTGTTTGGATATAAATTCTTTGACTTGCTCCAAGAGTTCACAGTTTATAAAATTGTAATGCCTTTTTTGGTCTGAGATGAAAGAACAAAATTACCTGGTTAATCTTCAAATATTCCGAAAAAAAAAAAGAATTTTTAAATCTGGCCAGGGTATAGATATTTTTGGCACTTTTCTTACTAATCTGATTCAGGTATTCAGAATATTTTCGAGCTGTAAAACTAGTCGTAACTTTAATTTCTGGCTTTTCGTCTCACAAGGCGACACCAATTACGGCAAATTGTGCAGAATAAATGTTAATTTTATTACGAAAGTTTTTGAGACGATCGAGACAGTTTTAGCTGCAGTTAAATCTACTTGATTTATGTTTACTTAAGTCGATATGATTTGTATCCCTCGGTTAATAATTATACGTGATTTTTATAAACTTTGGTTATGGAGTTAATTGAAAAGCAATAAATATGCAGGTGCTTCATTGGTTTTCTCTGTTTGTTGTTTCTTTCATTGCTACTATTTAAATTAACGTACTAAATGTTAGATAAGTCAACTAGCGCTAACGTCAGTTAATACAGGCGTAGGTTTGCCACACGGGCTAAATTCGATTGAAATATTATATTTTTAATCGACTTTTCTTTTTCTTCTAGTGCTATGCTCATATTTCAGCGTAAGCTGCCCCTCGCATATACCCATTTTACAAGTTTTTACAGATATGTGGGTCCATAATAACCCCAAAAAGCACATATTAGTCAATATTTTTGCAAAAATTCCCAACCGCTCTGTTTTATCCCCTCTCTCTCCTACCCCTTTAACATTTATATAACAGAATTAGATTTTCTGACTTTAATAACCTCGAAAATGACATACGTGATCATATACAGGGTGGGGATTTTAGCTGGAACAAGTTCGCTAGAAGTTTAGGAAAAAATATTTGTGAAAAATGCAAAGACACGTCGATTAAGGTGTTTTGTGGCCTTCATACTAATAACAAAAATTTGTTTTTCAAGTCCCTTAAAGGGGTGAAACATAACCCAACTTAATTTTTCTAAATGGGAAAAGACCACTTGTGATTCCTTGTTGGAAAGTTAAAGAGAAAAATGAATGTGCTATTATTTTTTTTTCGATTTAACGGGTTAGTTGTAATTAGGGTTGAATGTCTTAAATCAGAACACAAATCGGCAGACCTTCAGACTTGTCCTAAAGTTTAAGCTTTACAAACCAAATATTACATAAATTTTCAACTTCCTAAATCCTCTCAGAGTCCACAAGAACCGCACAGGGCCTAATACAGCAATAAACTGGTGCTATGTCCAATATTAATTGTTTTATTTTTTTTTTCATTAGCATTCCTTTCATTTCGTTCCATTGTTGCAAATAACACTTTTTTATTTAAACAGCCTGTGAAGCTTCGTTGAATTATTCACATGTTCTTCAGTATTGTTATTAAGGTGGCTGTGACATTGGAAGAACTTTTAAATCTGATTTGCAAAAGTTTAAAATTAAAGTTCCGTACCACGTCAGAAATGTCGTACTTAACCGAAAGTCTAAAAATAGAAATTTTTCGATGATGGGGTTCGGGAAGCGAATGCGCACTCAAGCCGAAGTTGCCGCTTCATTTCAAGCGCAACATCCGGATTTGCCACCATTAAACTGTGAGCAAAATCGAGGCACATTTTAGAATACAGTGACACGTAAGGAATATCCCTTGAGAAAGACCGCATAATGTAAGCCAGGATACCAAACTGGATATTCTCCTTACGTATCAAGAGAGTCCAACAACTCCAGCCAGAGGAATTGCTCGCGAACATAATTTGTGTCACAAAACGGGTCTAAAAATCGACGAGGAAAGGCCTTTTAAATTGAAACCAGTTCAAGAGTTGCTAGATGATCCTGATCGACGAGTGGAGTTTTGTGAGACCATAATGAACCTAATTAATGGCGGGCAAATTCTTTCGGATTGGGTATTGTTTTCTGATGAAGCCCCTTTCCCTTTACATGGGGAGGTATGTACTGTCTTTCAAATTTTAAAACAAACACCATATTTCGTAATTAAAAAAAAAATAGGTAAATCGGCAGAACTATCGCTATTGTGCTGATGTGCCTGACTGACTACCTCGATCGTTGACTTCTAGACAGAAAGTGCGAGATCCACGTCGAAAGACGAGATACAACGACGTCATACCTAGCCAGGCAACAATATGGAGGACCGAGTATTTCTGTCCTGCGCCGACAACCCCAATGGTAGTCGTGAAGGTAGTCACCAACTCCTGGCGCAAAATAATAAGCAACGATGCCGGCATGCTCCAAGTCGCTGGACCTCACTACTCTCGATCTTCAATTTCCTAAAACGAATAGACGTCAAAACTCAAAAGATACTGATGACCGTTCTATTAAGCCCGTAAATATATATAAAGCTGTCAGTAAAAAAACCTAACCCGTCAATATTGTAGAATTTAAAAACCGAATTTGGAAAAGCGAATGCCGTTCAAATAATACAGAATGTTAAAGAGCACGGGCGGAATCCAGGACAGTTTGCAGAAGGCTACGTGACCAAAAACCATAAAAATTAAGGGTGTTTGAATTTTGCAACAAAACCTTAACAAAATATTTTCTGGACAGAAAAATATAAGTAAAACCAATCAGTTAGCAATAACTAAATTAAGAGCGACCGTCCATACATAGGGAGGACTCGGAACAAGGCGAAGAAGTAAAGAAAATGAAATTCAGGGCCCAAACAAAATAAAGAGGTTAAAACAAACTACAAGCCTCTAGAGCCAATGAACAAGTTGACTTGGACGAGATAAAGGGCAATCAACCAAATCAGAAACCCTAGAAACCAGCCCGGGGACAAGGCAAGTCAGGCAGAACACAGTGTAAGCGTGGAGATACAACGGTTCGGTCAAGGTAAATTAAAAACAAAATAAATACTAAATGGGGATTCTTGAAAAGATTAATTAGTAAAACAAACCCTGGTACTGTGGCAAAATTGCCCTGTCACATTTTGCATAATTTGTAGCATTTTTTAATCTCCGAGTTTACTTTTAGATTGAGAGTTTTTCGGAGTGCTTAAGAGTATTCAAGTATAACGATGAACTACAACAGAAATAATAGTAAAACCTAAACCTAGGCGTTAAAAGATTTTTGCTCCTGTCATTTGGTGAATAATGATTAGTACTTCTTTGATACTAATGCGTAAATATCTTTTTTAGGTTACAAAATATTATGCGTTGACTGTTTTCTTAGTTCTGTTAATATTTATGTGTAATAGTTCGGTATAAATTTCGACTATTACTTATGTTTTTTTATAATTTAGTTGGATAACATAACCTCGATGACAAACCCGCAAAATTTTTGCCGCGGTGCCAACGCTTAATTTATGTTCTAAATTTAGTTCGTCCATCATGAGACTAAGTCCCCTAGCGATGTTTAACCGCTATTTTGAGGGCGAATTAGACAGAAAAAATTATAAATTTTTGGTGATAAGCTTTTCAGATGGAGCATTTTTGTATTATAAAGTAAAAAATAAATGCTTGTAAGCCCATTACGAAGATCTGCTTATTTTTGTAAAATAGCAAGGCTGACCTGACTGTCAAAGCCAAGTTTAATTGATCAATAGAATTTTAAATTTATTAATATCAAAACCTATTACTCCAGACAGGGGAAACCCAGAAAACGCCATTACGTAAAATTTTCTCCAACATCTGACGATATCGACGGCGTCTGTTGCATACGCCACGCTTCTGGCTCCGGCTTCATTGCCGTCGCCCGTGGTTATTTTTCCGGATTTTTCTCTTTTAATGAAATATTCAAAAGCCACTCGGCCGCTCCGTCAGTAAATCATAAGGATCCCCGTTTTAGCCAGCTGATGGGATCCGACCGGGTGGCCCTTGTCACAACAACTAATCAGATTTTTAAAAGGCAAGAGTTTCAGTGTGCAATGTTGTCGTCTGTGTTTAAAAAGATTATTTTTACGTAAGTTTTACGAAAGTTAAAAATATATATATTTCTTTAAACAGGAATTCTTGTCAGAAGTGGAATTTTAGCTTCCGGCTTCGTTGATTGCCTTTTTAATAACAATTAGGAATGACTGTGACCGGATTGCTCCCGGCCTTGCGGTATCCATTCAAAAAATTTAAGATCCCTGTACCGAGTTCACTTTTGGCTTCCTGCTGGTAGCCTATTAAATAATTAAGACTTTCGGCGCTGGGAGCACATTTGGTTACCGGGCGCCTGTAGCTATTTTTTAAAAATACGATCCCTGAGTCGGCACTGAAGTCACTGCCTTTTTAAAATGCAAATTAAATTAAATAATAAAGATTAAAGATACTTGTCCCTACGACTCAACTTGTCGAAACAATGATCAAACTTGTTAATTTGAAGAATAAAATTTGGCAACCGAGCTTATCTTTTCAAACGGTAATTTGCCTCTTACTTAACGGCATTATTTATGCATATTTATGTAAAACACTTTCCGTTGCCTCGCGAAAACGAGCATTTAATTGACTTAATTAAAATCGTAAAAGTTAAAAGCGAAAAAAGAGAATACCGGAAAAAGATATTATGCTTAAAAGGACACTTTTTGGCTTTATGAAATATTTACGTCAGTTCTAAAAGGTTAAAAAGGGTGGCTATAGCAAGTAAATGGAAATATATACTTGGGGTTGTCTGCCTATTCACATTTATTATTATACTTATATACAGAGTATTTTGAAATTATAACTTTATATGCCAGCCCTTACTGAAGTCTGGCCATCGTTCTAGTTTGGTGAATTTAGAAGCTTGCCGAAAGAAACGGAAACCCCTTATCATCCCTTTCAGAATTTTATTTAATTAAAATTGTCCGTTTGTGGAAGTTCTCACCTTGTTTTCTGATAATCAGTTTTCTTACATATAAAATTAGATTTTAGATTTTTTGCCATTTACTAGCACACACACACACACACACACACACACAGATTTTTTTGTCTCAATATTTGACTAGTTGTCCGGTGGCCGAGTTGGTACGGCGTCAGCTGCGCAACAGAGAGGTGCGGGTTCGAATCCCGCTTCGACCATGGATTTTATGATTGTTAATTATTGGAAGGTGGTAGAGGATTTCTTCCTCGACCGAGGTGGTACCACTCCACACATCCTCTTAAAGGGCTGGTGAAGTCCCTACGGATACTTCCAGCTCTGGATGTGTGAGTCGGATTTCCCGAGTATACCCACGGTACATAGTACTTAGACTTCAGTCTTCGTGGGCTGTCAGAACATGAAAAAGTACCTTTTCAATAAACATAATATCGACACCTGCAACGAAGACTATAGTATCTCAAAATTTTGCAGTTTTGAGTTAGGTACTATCACCAGTGTACAAAGTAAAAGCCAAAGTTTACCGTGGAACAGTATCGTATCTTAAAAGAGGATGTAGGCAACACAAAATACAGTAAACGAAATTATGGTATGTCATCACGACCTGGGCTGTACAACGAAAATTATAGTAAGTTGAGTTACAATAGTCTTCATCGGAATATTGTGTGAAAGTTCTATTGAATGGTAAGTTACTATACAAGACTTTAAGGTTATAATATACGTATTAATGTATGAGTTACTGTACAAGATATAAGATATTATAAAGTTATAATATTGTCAATAAGTTTAAAATAGCGTACACATCTGATTATAGTGAAAATGAATTCAAGAACACAACAAAATATATTTAAACTTTTAAAAGAAGCCAATAATGTTGCCACAAGTGCACACGAATCTGGTAAGTAACGACGATACTTTTTTTATTAATTAATATTTATCTGAGAGGATTTTTGCAATATCGTAATTTTCCGTATCGTTTTATTAACCTTTTTTCCCCTAAGTTCTAATGTTTTTTTTATAATGTTGTGTATTTTTATAGGTAGTTCTGTAATAATCTCGCCCTCGACTTTGAGTACTGAGACTATTGATTCCAATGAAGAAGAAAACTCTGAAGAAGACAATCCACAAAGATCACAAAAGAAACTGAAACCTGACAAAAAGAGAAAAACAACTACTAAGGAGAATAAAGTGCGCAAAAGAGTTCGTAAATGAAGAAACCTGGATCGACAGAAAAGCAAAAAAAGAACTTGATTTTGGGATTGCACACCAGAACCGTAAAGGCAAAGCTATTCAAGGAAGAACAATGAAAACTGGCTGTGGTGAGTCATGCAGAATGAAATGTCAAAGAATATTGACAGAAGAAAATAGACAAAGAATTTTTAATCGATTTTGGCAAATAGGAAATCATACAAGACAGTGGGATTTCATTGCAAGATTTGTCAAGACAACGGAAAAGAAGCAAGCTACAGTAAAGGACAGAGAGTCCAGGAGAAATTTCTCACGACAATACAATTTTTGTATAAATGATAAAAATGTACAAATTTAAATACCTTGGGAATTTCTGAACAGTGGATCACGACGGCGCTAACCAAGGTTACCAGTGAAGGAACATTAACAAGCGATTTGAGAGGACTGCATAAATCAAGACCGAAGAAACTTAATCCAGAAATAAATGAATCTTTAATTAGTCACATTAAGTCGTTCCCTCTAGTTCGCTCACACTATGTTCGAAAAAGAACAGATAAAGAGTATTTAGAAGCTGGGTTAACCATATCGAAAATGTACCGCATGCACCAACAATACATGGAACAAGAAAATAAATTGTCAGTAGCTACATTGCGCCAGTATCGCGACATTTTTAATACAAAATTTAATATAAGCTTCCATAAACCCAAGAAAGATCAGTGTGAGACATGCGCCAGTTTTGAAATGGCCGACGAAGAAGAAAAAGCTAAAATGTTAGAAAAATACAACAAACATATTTCCAACAAAAATCTAGCCAGATCATTGAAGGACCGGGACAAGGAATTAACTATTGATGATCCAACACTTTGCGTAGCTTGTTTTGATTTACAAAAGGTGCTACAAACTCCACAGTCAGAAGTCAGCGATTTTTACTATAAAAGCAAAATCGCAACCTATAATTTTACAATCTACGATCTAGGTACACACGAAGGCTTTTGTTATGTATGGACAGAATCAACGGCTAGACGCGGACCTAATGAAATAGGTAGTTGTTTACTAAAATTCTTGATAGTCCAAGAAGAAAAAGGGGTAAAAAAAGTAATTTTTTATTCCGATAGCTGCGGCGGTCAAAACCGTAATCGTTTCGTGTTTTCCATGTTTTCTTACGCATCAAAAAAATTTGGGATGGAAATAATTCATCGATTTCTAGAAAAAGGCCACTCCCAAAACGAAGGAGATAGCATGCACGCTGTTATAGAGAACGCAAGAAAACGTTTAAGTGCCATTTACACTCCTGATCAATGGGTTAGTCTAATCCGCATGGCCAAAGTTGCAGGCCAACCGTACATGGTTACTGAAATGAGTCAAAATGATTTTTTTCTTTTTCACACTTCGTAAACTCACAAAACTGGAAGAAATCTAGTAATGGAATGGCAATAAAAATAAGCCAATTCAAAGAAACAAGATATTTGCCAGAAAAGGAGTCGGAAGTTTGGTTTAAATATCAATATGACGAAGAACCACTGAGACTTTGTTTAAAACAAAACATTAATACTCGCCGCCGTATGGCTAAAGGTAGTGAAGATATCCAGGAACTTCCCCTGCTTTACTCTCAAACATTAGGCATTGACGAAAAAAAGTTAAATGGACTTAAACAGCTATGCAAAAAAAACCTTATACCAAAACTGTATCACAATTTCTATGACTCATTGAAAGTTAAGGAAACAAATGGATCAAATCCAACACAAAACAGAAGGATAAACAGCCAAAGTGAAGAAACCAGTTTAAGTGATGAGACAGATGATGAGTAAAACGTTAATGAATGTTTAAATATTTTTTGATTGTTAATAATAATAGTCTTATCAGTTTTGTTGCAATTTTGTTTCCTTTTACAAGTAAGGTTTAGATTACTAAAAATTAAAACTACTAATAATAAAGAAAATTTAAAGCATCTCACGTTTTTTATTTAGGGTGACCAACGAAAACTATAGTAACTCAGTTCAAAAAATGTAAAAAACACTTTTTTAAAAAAAATCTATTTATAAAATAGTCGTTAGTCATCAATTAACAAAATAGCAAAAAGTTTTTTAAATATCCAACATTTTTTCTCTATGATTTAAACATTCTTACAAATGTGAAAGCTTTAAAACCGTTTTTCTAGAAATCGCCTAAAATGACTTACTATAGTCTTCGTTGCAGGTGTCGATATGAGGGCAGGAAAACGGTAACAAAATTATAAATTCTAAACTTTTCACAATTTTGTCAAAAGTGATACACTTTTGTTAATTCTGCTCACAACTTTGACAAGTATGATATACTTTTTCTTAATTTTTGTCACAACTTTTACAGGTATGATACACTTTTGTCAACTTTTGCCAAAACTTTTACAAGTAAAATATGTCTGCCCTAAGTGCACCAACTTATTAATCGTTGTAACCGAGCATTAATAAAAAAAGATTTTTGTGTTAGAAACCACTTTGTTAACTCAGTTAATAATTAATAAAATTGGATATACACACGTATGATCCAATTTAAAAGGTTCGCCTAAAAACATGAACTGTTTATTGTCGTCAAGCTGTCAAAATAATTGGCTGTTAATGCAGTTTTATTCGCAGTAAAAAATGTATCGCACAGCAATAAAACCGACCGGATTCTATTTAAAACTGAAAATAATTTTATTCACTCAGAGCCGACAGCAAGAATTAATGGAAATTGTTACTTAAAGAGGTCACAATTTGTTTAGTTTCGCTTACAGAAATTAAAACTATGGAGTAGCTTAAAATATTCTCGGGCCTTGGTCATAAAACATGTTCAAAGTAAATTACAAGCTTGTTAAATAAATACACGAACGAACTCGTTCTTTTTTTATCAGTCTCATAAATTTTAATTTTTTTTCCAATATTTTCCAAAATATTAATAAATTATAAAAATAAACCGTTATTTAAAAAATCTGTCGACAATTTTTTTTCTTTTTTTAAGTTGAAATATAATCAAAAGAAGTTGCGGGTATTAATGCTTTCTATTTTCTGAAACGAGGAAAAACATAATTTCGAGGGAAAGATATCTTAAGTCGCAAAGAGAGTCCCCACGGAGGTTTATAAGAAATGTTTTGTAGGTGTTTTCGGTAATTTAGAGTCTAAAGGTAATATATTTTAGAAGTTCGTGGTCTGTAAATCATTTTGTCGAAGTCAAGAGGTGAGCTTGGCTGCGTTCTTTTTGTTCTGGTGGAATTAAATTTTACGATGGCTCGGAGTCGGGAGGGTTTTAGATGTTTTCAATTGCAAGGAGAATATTTTTATGTCACTTAATGATGGATAAATATTTATATAAAAAATATATTAATATTTAGTTTGGTATTGGGTAAGGGTAAGGGCAAGTTTTCATTAAAGAACAGAGCAATATTAAGACCCTTGAAAACTTGCCAAGTTTGGTCGTTAAATTTATCAATTTACACAATATCTTTCTGTGCTTATTAAAACACTGCCAATAACGTTTAGGCAAGGAACTTGACATAATTTTTACATTTCAGTTATTTTTTTCGGGTAACAAAACACACAGTCCTGACCAGAACTTGGCCTGTTTTTTACATGTATGTTTTTGGTGGGATAAATTTAAACAGTGAATAATTAGACGAGTTTAATACTGGAAAATCAGTATGAAATCAGGCTTTATTTAGGATTTCACAGGATACTTGCGTAGAATATCAGGAAAATATTAGGTGATAGTAAACAACTATGTTGAGATTGAATAAACTACGTATATTTATTTACATAAAAATAAAATTTTCTGGCTTTCCTATTATTTCTAGCAATAAATCTATTTCCTTTTCAGTATAATTGCAGTATTTGACCCTTTCTTTTCTTTTTCATAATTATTAGTAATCCGAAAACACATAATTATATTTTAAGCACACACGATACAGGTTGGGTACAATCTCTTATGCTTGGCAGCTTCAAGACCGATCGAACAAATAAGACTTGTGCACCGATTTTTCTCTTTAATATTACATTTACCAATAAAATCATTTCCTGACTTTTATTACTTTGTACTGTATGGAGCTAAAAGAAGCATAATTTGGACGAAAACATTCCTTACCTTGCAAGAAAGTATCTGTGGAAGTTTATAAGAAATGTTTTGTAGATGTTTTCGGTAATTCAGTCAAAGAAATATATTTAGAAAGTTCAGGATAATAAATAATTTTTTTTCAAGTCAAACTTGGAGCGGAGCCAAATATTTTTTAAATAGTCTTACGAATTGTATACAGGGGTTCTTAGTATGGGCATATATCTTTGCTATTAGTAAAGATAGAGACACTAAATTTTAGGTGTATTTTATTAGTAAATAAATCTACTTTTTTATTTAATTTAACTTTCTAAATCCCCTTAAGGGGTGACGCTAGGGAGTTAAGGTCAAATATTATAAATGCAACCCTATATCGTGTGGTACCTCATTTTAAAGGTCTTTCATCGTTTTTAAATGGCGAGCCTTTAGGAAAATTAAGTCTACTGAAACAGAATCTTACGACCTATTGAATTGTGTATACACAGAATTGGATGGTGGCAGGTACGTGACCTGTTTGATGTTCGACTTAATAAGAGCGTTCGACACGGTGAGTAAGGAGTTTTTACTGCAAAAAATAGAAAATTATGGAGTAAGGGGTGGGACACTAAACTTGATAGACTCGTATATGACTGAAAGAGCAATAATTGTACAATATAGTAAAACACTACATCATCTGAAATGGATGTTACTTTGGGAGTGTCTCAGAGATCAACGTTTGGACCTCCCCTATTTATGGTATTCGTTATTATGGTAAACTTTCTATGTTAAATTTAAAAAATAGGAACGCTTTATCTCGCTGAAAGGTCCTATTACTCTTTTAACGAGTATTTGAATAGGCGAATTGTTGCGTTTCTGATGATTGTTGTCGTTTCTTGCTCACCAATTTGTGTTATTAAACACTGTAAACGTTGTTTTAAATTGTGTGATTGTGTGACCTGTAAATATTATAGATGTCTACTTTACATACGCCTTTGTATTTTGTATGCATATATTGGTGTGTTTTATACAGGTTACCTTTTGTTAATATGTATGCATATACAATGCACGGGTGATAGGTATAGTTTCTAACACTTGCCGAAAAGACTTAAATGTAATTTTATTTTCACTGTACTTCTTTGTATATTTTAATTCTTATATTTTATTTTATTGTACATATGACGACTGGGAAATTAGTTATATGGTTAATAAACGTTTTGATTTCATTTCATTTTAATTAAAAATCCCGAAAAAAAAATTTTTAAATTGAAATGCCTTAATTTCTCTTATTACTTTAAAAGTTGTTCAAAATGACCACCATGAACTTCTTGGCAGTAATAAAGTCGATTTTGGAACTCACTTTTCTCATTTTCGAGAATGGCAGGTGTTACTTCTTGGCAGAGTTCGAAAATCGACTTTATTAGTGCCAAGAAGTTCATGGTGGTCATCATGAACAACTTTTAAAGTAATAAAAGAAATAAAGGTACTAAAATGAAAAAATTCTTTTTTCACGATTTTTAATTTTTATAGGCTTCCCATTCAAAAACGAATTAAGATACGGACCTCGGGTTTGCGAGAAAATGTTTACTTTTTTAAAGAGGCACCACACGGAATGGGGTTGTATTTAAAATTTTTACCGCAACTCAGCGTCACCCCTCAAGGGAGTTAAAAAAGTTAAATTACATAAAAAACTAGATTTATTAACAAGTAAGATGCACCTAAAATTTGATGCAAATATCTGTACTAATAGCAAAGATATTTGTCCAGTCTAAGACTTTCCGGACTCCCTGTGTATAAGTACTGAAGCAAGTAGGGTACTGAGAGTTGCTAAAAGTAAATTGTTAAAAAGTTATTTCTGACTTTTAATATAATTTACTTAAAAAATAAAATTTCACCATTTAAAAGTCCTATAATATGTATATCGCAGCTAAATACAAAAACTCGTCAATACTTAACGGAATTTTTAAAGCAGGCCCAGCCGACTCTAAAGTGATGGGGCAGCAGCAACAGAAATTTTAATTGAAAAGCCGTGTATGAGCTTGAACGCTCTCGACGCCAATCGAAAATTCGTAAAATACAAAAACAGGCTATTAACGAAAAAATATTTGGCAACTCTTGAACACATGGCCGCGGTTTTATTTATGGCAAGGAAAATCCGTTCGAAATCTCGGTTCTCAAAATTAATTTAATTTACCGGTGAAATAAATATACAAAAAATGCACTCCCATTTAAATTGCATAACAATTTTAAATTATATTACTAGTAATATGAGGATGAGAACCTATGTTTTAAAAACTTTAAGAGGGCTGAAGTTGAGCGATAATATAGGATAATAAATACTACCAAAATGTAAGAGTAAGTCGATCTTCTTATTTATTATAACAAATCTAACGTAATATTTGTTGCATTGGTTAAATTAGATGTGCTTCATTAGAAGTAACATTGGGTTGCTCAAAATTCAACAAATTACTGTGCTATTTTATAGTTTTCTGACATATTTCTGTAATATTGGAATATCATAGGATTAGAGAATAGGCTAATTAAAATATAAACCGAACTTTAAAAGTATTTTTTCTAGCATTTTACCGTTATTCGGCGAAATTTTGATGAATAAATTTGATATCAAGTGTTAGACTGTAAACCATTGTTTTTACCCAAAAATGGTTTTTTCAATCATATGAGGCATTCCTTCAAATCAAATACTAAAATACGTGCTTTTGCACTGTTACTTATAGCGTTCACTCACAAGTTTTTCCAGATATTTCATCACGGTTTTCAGGCGCGGCCCGTCCATAAGGTCACTTGATCAATGACCCATCAAAAATTTTCTGTGATCTACCTAACAATATATTTTTTTATTTTTTAAAACCGAAAAACAATCTTTTCTTTCAAAAAAGTGCAAGTTCTATGCGAAAACTCCCCAAGAAAGAATCAATTCACCAACAGTGATCAAGACAACCTTGCTCCGGATTGGCCGTATTTTAAATTGACCTCATCGGTGTATATGGACTACATAAAATGCATTAAAGCTAAGAGAGAAACAAACATAAGCGCTAGAGGAAGTTAACAAGAGGCACAATTTATCGACGGCCCACCAATAATATCGCTTTCGGGGCGCGCGTGATTGCCAACGCCGCCGCGCCGAGTGTCGGGTTGTCGCAAATTCTGACTGAGTAATTTATTATTAAAACAATATTCGCGATTCGCGGTACATTTATATATTTAATATAAGCTTAAATAATTTTATTTTAAGATATTTAGGTAATTACTAATAATAATAATATTAATAATTGTATCTGTGCCTATCAAACATTAAAACCTACTAATTACGACTTTGACAACAAGTTCGCAACGCAGCTGCAACATTCAATCCGTCTATCGATTTAAAACTGCGGGCATGCCCTCTAGGTGTTGGTACTAAAAAATATCGTGGGTTATTTTAAGCAATGTATTTAATTAGTTAGTGGAATGCTTTGTCCTTAATGGTTATACCTACTGTTTTGTTAGAATTGCATAACTGAAAGTTTAATGTAAAGGTCTTTCTAGGGGAAATAAATTTTACAAAGATTTTACTTTGAAAGTAACAAACACCTTAATTTTTAGTTTTAAATAATGCGGGTAGTAACAAAATATCATGGAATCTTTAAAGTGTTCTGTTTAATTTGTTACTGGGACATTTTTTAGTGTTAATTATTTTTCAAGCGTTGGTTTCTTGCAATAAACTATTAGCTGTACTGTGTTGTCAGTGTTTTTTGGTATATTGATATTTGTTAATCGTAGACATTTCCAAATGCAGTGTATTTTACTAGAAAGGTAACAATTACGTTATTTTTGTGCTAGCTTGTTACATAGACAAAATTATTGGTAGAATTGGCAACTTATTCGATATAATGTATTTCTGGCCAGCGTGCAGTGGCGGGTACCGCCAGTTAGAGAAAGTTTAAGGGGCGCTTATCACCTTATTATTGCGAAGCGCCATCTATTAATATTCTCTTTAATCTGAATTTATACCAGTATTTATATGCAGTGAATTTCATAACACCCTGTATAGATAACATATTTGTTAAGCTAGCCTATCTGCACCAAACGAATAAAGGAAAAAGTAATAATACAATGGTCACCGAGAAACGAAGAAAAGCCGAAATAAAAAAAAACGAACATTAATTATATCGGCGACCACATTCTAATTATAAAACGCAAAAGCAAACCAAATTAGACCCTGCACACAAAACCAGGCTCGCTCTCACTACTTCCCTACTTTGCATGGACTTAATTAAATGAAGCTTAGTTAATAACTTCGCAGAAGTGTCTGTTCATTTTCCGCTAATCTTTCTCATTGTACGTGTACAATATTTTAAGCAATATTTAATACTGTAGAACAGCATGCCAGTGAAATTTCCAAAATCCAAGATAAGTTTTGTAATAAGTAAGATTTTGTAATAAAGTTTGTTTTAGTTGGACAACTTGTATACTAAGTATAGGTAAACATAATAGGAATTTCATTTTACGTATAACAATGAATTTTGATTAAGGAAGCTGGAGAGGTTAACGGAAATTTGTGCACGTACAGGGTGTCTCAAATAAGAATCTCATCACTTGGTCAGATCATAAAAAATAGGTCCCATTTTCTAAGGTTTTTATGGCTTGGAAAGTTTAGGTCTGCTTATAGCTCTTTTTTATCTGGGACTTTCAAGAGATTTTTTTGGCTATTTGCAGTTTCTTTAGGTTTCCCCTCACTTCAGAAAAACAATCCTCAAAATGGAACCATTCGGGAGAACACATCTACAAAAAAAAATTATCGCAATCGATTAATCCGTTCAAGAATTATGCGTGAACATGCATAAAAAAATAACACATACGGGTCGAATTGAAAATCCCCTCGCGAAGACGGTTAAAAATTGAACTAAAACGCTTCAAATTAAATAACTTATATTTATTCAAAGGTCAAAGTTATTAAAGACTGTTTTTTACAAAAACAAATTCATAATTAGATTCTAACGACTTAATAAAAAATTGAAATAAATTAGTTTTTGTGGTTATTAGTAGAAATTAAATCAACTTTGCATCAAGTTTGATAAAGTTCAGTTGATGTATTTTTTATTTTCCTAGAAAAGAATTATTAAGAACAACATTCAGTAACAAAAATAAATTCTTAATGTGATTTTAGTATAAAAAATATTATTATGCAGGTCTGTCTAAATTCGAATAATCTAGAAATAAACAATGCCGAAAAAATTGGAAAAAATGGAAATCGTATCAGAGGGTTAAGAAATGGTCTTTTTTGGAAAAAATGTAAAATCCGACCGTTACGAAAAGTCCCGTGATTGCTTACGTGCATGTAATTTGGTCTTTTTTTCAGCAAAAAGTAATAAACAGTGAAATCGAAATTTACCTGAACAAATTATTAAAAGAATTTCCCATACGATGCAGATTTTATGGGTGGCATTGTATAATATTACTAATAGTAAATACATGCCCTATATCATAATTTAAATAGATATTATCTAAAAATATATATCAAAGTGCTTCCATATTATTCATATTCAACTGTAACTTCCAACACGAACAGCGTTGAACGTTCACTTAAATTGCAACAAGCCGCTTACACACGTACTTACAATCAATTACCATTTTGAGAAGGGGCGGGACCTTCACGTTTGAGGAACTGAAATTCCATCCATATTTCATAGAACAAGGTAGATTACAAGCATCCTATTGCAGAAATAGAATTGGCAATGGGATATGAATTATAATAAAGATAATTGGTTTGTCTCAAGCAGGTTGGAGTTGACGTTTTGTTAAAAAGTACCTACCAAAAGTGTTTTTGTTGAAAATTATGACCCTAGAGAAAAAGACAATAAAAGAAATATCTAATTTCCCTATAAAAAACCTATATAATTATTTTTCAACAAACTGCTTTGAAAATACCTAAAAAACGGCGTGCAAAAACGTTTATACACACACCGTGCGAGAATGTTTACGCACGCTGGAAGGAACAACTATTATGCAACCAACGATTCGCCAGGCCTATCTTTCATACAATTTTGAATAAAATTTTTAAAATGTAGCAGGCGGCAGTTTTGTCAGCAGTCATAATTTGAAAGCTGTCTCAGCAACCAATTTCATTTGTTTAATTATTCAGGGCATTATCTCAAATGCCACCCAGACAAGAATCGACAAGCTTCAATTATTATATGTATAGAATAAAAGTGAAATTTCATAAAAATAATGATAAAAATGGACCCAGAAAATCTCAACGAAGATTATCTTTAATCTAATCATCCAGAGATAGCTAAAAGCCGCAGAAGTATTCCAAAATCCCCTTCCTTCGGCTTCAAGAGAAAGATACGTACTATAACCATTATTGATGTCAGCAAATAATAGTTGTTACTGTACAGGCCAAGATATATAACAACAAGCCATTGACTAGCTATAAAATAGCGGGGCTGTTTATTTGAGGAAGGGTTGCTAATTTTAGTTCATTAATGCCACATGCTAATGACCTATCAATATACTTATCAAAAATAAATGTACAGTTCTTAACTTCATTGGTGTGGCCCAATAAACAGATCAAATTTGGCGCCACTTACAAATAACCCACCGGCTATTAATTAAAGCTCTTGCAAATAAACTTAAAAAGTGCACACAATGAAACAACGTTAAAAGTAAATTTAACGTTTAATTTAAGAAAAAGGGAAAACCATCGTGAGATAAATTAGATGTATCGAAAAAGAAAATGAGATTTTCACAACTAGCTTTAGGAGGGTTCAATGCCTTTACATTGCTAGAACTATATTAAATTATTTTTTTTATTATAAAGTTAAATATTTAGCTTGTTGGTGATGTTCAAACTTCGAACTCTGGAACACTAAGAGTCGATTCTAAAACAAATAATATTCTTCAAAAGACAAAGGGTACATTTACGTTTGAGCTGCGATAAACGATAAGAGCGGCGATACTGGCGCGGCGGAGAGAATGATTCCATTATTTTGGATGAAGGTGTTATATTGAGGCGACGTGTTGCTTCATACAAATCAGTAAAATCATTCTCTGCTTCACTAGTATCGCCGCTCTTGTCATTTATCGCAGCGCCAACATAAATGCACCCTTAGACAGATACACATGTTCCAGACTTCTTCAAACTAACAAAAATCTAATCACAACCAAAATATCATCAGGGAGGCAGGGCTCGAAACGCCGTGACTTAATAAAGTAAGTACACTATATAAGTTAACTGGATTTTCCCTGAAAAGGACAGTATGATCAGATTCCAACCCATGAAATTATAGGTTAGAATTCACGTCCATTCAAAATATATCATAAAAATAAGAAAAATCGTCAATACTCATCCTTTAGAGTCCCTAACAAAGATTCATCTGTAAAAACAGAAGGGATCAAACTAGATTTTAATTTTCTCTAAGAAAGGGGTCATTGGGACAAATGACAACTCAAAAGTCATAAACGCCAACCAAGACGGTATGACCGAAACTACTACCTTGAATTCATGCTGTCGCGAATCCACGCGATTCATTTGAACTACTTGAAAATATAACAGTAACGAACGTTACAGTGCGTAAAAATTTAACATCTGATGCAAAGCACAACATGTAACTGTTGCAGTTGTAGAAAAATTATATTGTACAGGGTGTCCAATTTTCGGCACTTTTGCAGGTTTTGTTAATTCTAGAAAATAGGTATATCGGGAAAAGGTTGCCTTCTGTTTAGATATCTAGAATGAATATAGAAAAAAAGTCAAAGATAAATTTATAATGGATATAAAATTGTACTTCCTGTTAAAATATAGTTCGGCGGCATCATGTGAATTTTCATTCGAATCAATGTAGCAAACTAACATATCATACTTTTCAATGCTCTGATAAACTCTCATTTCAGCCATTTTTTAAACGAAAAACACAGTCATAAATATCAAGTAGGAGCTTTGTGAACAATAAATTTTCTAAATTATGATCTCTTACAAATTTTGACAAGCGGTCTGACTAGCAGCCATGAAAGGATACTATTATATTCATTTGTTTTAAATCATGACCTACTATGAAATATTATACCCTTTTTTTATTGTAAAATTCGGAAGTTATTCCAAAAGATATATACCAATAATTATATATTTTTGAAAAGCTTATGAAAAAAGCAACCGAATGGAAACACAATATACAGGGTGTCTCAGATTCTTATAGAAAGAAATTGACTACCCCACTGGATTCTATGCGAAAAACTATATTATAATCAGTTTTTACCTTACCGATAAGTTAGAAGGCAACTGAGATACGAGGGGTGCTTGAAAATAATACAGTTTCAAAATCGCCCTGTATCTCCTAAACGAAGGGGCTATGAAAATTCTGTTTAAAGCATCATACGTTTCACGAAAAAGTAGCACAGTATTGCGAAAGTCGCAGCTCTCTATCTTTAAAGATAACCGAGATACCGTGCAAAAGTGTCGAAAACTGGACACCCTGTACAATATACTGTTTTATTAAAACCGACTTCAGACACTGACATCGGTCAAAGACCGAGTGCCTTCGTTATACATTTAGATATACTTATTAATACAATAGTTTTACATTTATTTAAAACTTCTTGAGTCATCCTGTAAACGCACCACGGGGCTCGCCAGCCAGTCACTCCAGTGACTGAAAATTATGTAGGTTTTGACGTCGATATCTCTGCACTATCTGTGGAGGCATCAGGTTTTCAGAAAAAATACACATATAATTTTGATTTTTTTTTAATTGCGACTGAGCAAATATTTAAAATCCATCTAAAAATCTTTTTAATGTTTTACCTTCTTAATTAATCTCAAATTTCGCTAAAACATGAAGCAGGGGTAACTTAGCTTGACTTATGAGATTTATATTCGGAAACTTTTAAAATATATCACCTCTGGACCCTAAATTACCGAAAACACCTACAAAACATTTCTTATAAACCTCCATGGGGACTCCGTTGGCAACTAAAGATATCTTTTTCACGAAATTACATTTTCCTTCGTTTCGGGCTTCAGGAGGTATTAGGATTCAAAAGTAACTTTTTTTTTGGACAAAAAGTTGTAATAGGACATTTTTCACGAATAGAAAAAGGTGTAATATAATATTAAATATTATTTAAGGAGTTAAAGGGAAGCTCAATAATTATATTATTATTATTGAGACTATAGATGTATTCGAGTTGTGGTGCTGGAGAAGAATGATGAAAGTAAGTTGGGTGGAAATATAACACACAAGAAAGTGCTAACTCGAATCGAGGAACGAATGACCATTTGTAAATGTTACAGACAAGAAGAAATAAGAGGATCGAACACATTCTATTGCATGTCTGCTAACATCATTTATTGTGGAGGAAACGGCAGAGGGTAGACAAGCAAAGGTCTTCTGCAGACTGAATAGTAAAGGAAATAGGTAAGGTTATCTATAAAGAAACGGAAACGTTTGCACAGAATTGCCAGTGCTGAAGAGGTACATCCAACCAATAACGGAACAACAAGAGGCGCGTTATGTATACATTCCTTTTCTGTCCAGTTACAAAAGCCAAGACCACACCACTTCTCGCGCTCATTCATACCTAACACCTCCAGATTATGGAACAAATTGATTGCAAATGTTTTCTTTTCCCATACCAACCTCCACTACTTTAAATTCAGTGTTAACAGATTACATTTCCCTTCTCTTCATACCCCCACGGTACGTTAGTAATAAGGCTTAAAGTCTACGTGGGCTGCCCCAGATAAGAAAAACAACATTTTGAGCAAACTCCAAAGTATATAAATAATTGAACATTTTAAAACAAATAAATCCTTTTTGAATATTTGAGCGTCTGGTATTTAAACAAAATGACGAATAAAATTTTACTGTGAAACCTATCAATCGGGATTTATTATTCAAAACGGTCTTATAAATATTACAATAACATATATTAGCATTTCCCTGGTTAAATACTTCATTATTTAAAGCATTGAATTTAAATATGCATTGTAAAAAATAAATATATATTCAACGTAAACTTTAAGAGTATTTAACCGATAATATAAAATTCATTTGCAGAACGTTGGATTTTTTTTATTTGTCATGTTTAATGAGGGTTTGTCGTGACATTAATACTATTAGAAAACCGCCTGTGCCATCATCTAAAGGACGATTCGTGGATGATTCCTGTTATAAATCCAACTCTGAAATTTTTTCCATTAATTTGTTATAAACATTTTTAAGCAAAAAAACGCGATTTTTTGGTTCTTTGCTTATAAAATGAAAAGTAATGAAGCAATCTTAATGGTGTAAATAGACGATTTGTAGAGAATAAAAATACGAACAAAATGAGACGTCGAACGTCCCGATAGGATAAGTAACAACGGAGAAAATCCGGAAAAACCGGAAAATTAAGAGTTTTTTTTTTAATTCATAAATCGGCCATTTTTATACCTAGAGGGCTCAAACTTTGGGAAAAAGTAGTAATTTATAGCTACTCTATGTGTGCAAAACCCCGACACTGTCCGACGATTAGTTTTGCCACAATCGTCATTTTAATTTTAAACACACTATTTTGCAACAGGTCTGGATGCTCTATGGATCGTCTGATTTTAATTATCGAAACGGATTTGAAAAGTACAAGTTTAATTGAACAATATGTATATCTTAATTTTTCCATAAAATGCTACGAAACCGGTTGAAAATGCACGTAAAGATGCGTGAAAATGGCCGTGCGCGCGGAAGATGTCGCGTAGCGGGGGAGCAGCGGAGCGAAGGGGAGCCAATATTCGCGCGCTGAGCCATTTTCACGCATTTTTACGTGCATTTTCAACCGGTTTCGTAGCATTTTATGGAAAAACGAAAATATACGTTTTGTTCAATTAAGCTTGTACTAATCAAATCCGTTTCAATAATTAAAATCGGACGATCCGTAGAGCATCCAGACCTGTTGCAAAATAGTGTGTTGAAAAATTAAAATGACGATTGTGGCAAAACTAATCGTCGGACAGCGTCGGGGTTTTGCACACATAAAGTAGCTGTAAATTACTACTTTTTCCCAAAGTTTGAGCCCTCTAAGTATAACAATGGCCGATTTATGAATTTAAAAAGAAAACTCTTAATTTTCCGGTTTTTCCGGATTTTCTCCGTTGTTGCTTATCCTATCGGGACGTGCGACCTCTCATTTTGTTTGTATTTCTATTCTCTACAAATCGTCTATTTACACCATTAAGATTGCTTCATTATTTTTCATTTTATAAGCAAAAAACTAAAAAAATCGCGTTTTTTTGCTTAAAAATGTTTATAACAAATTAATGGAAAAAATTTCAGAGTCGGAAATATAACAGAAATCATCCACGGATCGTCTTTCAGATGATGGCACAGGCGGTTTTCTAATAGTATTAATGTCAAAAAGTCGCTAATATTTTGCTCTGTTGCTTGGCCTATAAATGAATTTTAAATTTAGAGCTTTTTGAACAATCTCAGTTGATGATACAACTTTCCGAATACTTAATAAAACTGTCAATTAGCAACAAAAGCGGGTCCGGTGATTATCTTCTATGATCCAGTACCCTGCGTAACAAATAGTACAAAGTTGTTGTTTTAGGCACTGGTGCCTCACTGAATTATGAAAATATTGCTTTAAATTTGATATTACCAGATCCTAGTGACAACTTAAAATGACCGCCATTTTGAAACGGAACAAGTAAATTTCTTGAAACTTCGGAAATAAAATGAGTTGTCACTTGACTCCTCTTTTGCGGTAAAAAAATTCAAGATACAACCCATCCAACTTCCAGTTAGCAGCATAACTAATTTCTGGCCTGTTCATCCTCAGGTTACTAGAAACCCTTGTGCTTAAATTTACATCAATCTATTCCGCCGTCTCGACCACAAACATACATACACCCATACGAGGAGGTTATAAAAAGTTTTCGGCGTCACCAAGAAAACGGTAAAATATTGTTAAAAATAAAGTCTCCGTACATGTATTTTAGCACAGCCTTCTTAATCAAGAAGCCATGAAGCACAAAAGGCAACGTCGCAAATAGCGCCGCACGTGGGCTGATTTTATTTCATTAATAATATGTAATATTAATATATAATATTGTCACGCTAGGGGTCGTCAGGGTTGATAAAATAGGCTGCGGTTTACCAAAACACTTATATTGATATCAGGTACAAGCACAATAATACACTTACGTCACTAAGTTGGGTAGCGTAGGGGGCAGCTTCTAGCCGAGTACTTTGTCAGCCTAAAGGGCTGGCGCTATTCGTACTATGCGTACTATTCGTGCGGCACCACAGTGACGCCTTCCTTTGCACCTCGCTGGTACGCTCTTTATATGAATCCCCCAAGAACAGTTTATACTAACAGTTCAAACTGGTCAGGGTTCATAAAATAAAGGCGAGGCCAGCGATATGCAATCGCAGCACGTAGAGTGGTTTCCGAAATGTTAAATAAATAATATGAAAAATGTATAGAAATTTGGAAAAAATGATGAATATCTGGGGAAATATGACATTTCCCCCGCGCCTGTAAAAGCTAGCCCCTAGCTTTAAAAATTTACACAATACATATATACAAAATATCACATATTTACAAAATACAAATATACAAAACGGAGATAAACAAAATATACAATAAACAAACATAGAAACAATATTACAAACACAAACAATTGGAGCTCGCAGGCTCGGTACACTCCGTATTTATTTGGGTGAAATGAGGAATGGTAAAACTAGCTTAAAAAATGAGGAATAAAAATGGTTACTGTCCTGGTAGTCTGGTTCACATTTACACACTTTCTTTACAAAGTTCTATTATTAGGGAGTTCCAACACGTTACTGATCGAATAGCCTACACACCGACAAAACCCGACACATCTAGTTACGATGTTTATCATCATCATATTTTTACACCATGCCACCGCACAAGGATTGGAACTTTCAGCAGGAGCATTTTGGCGACCACTTCCTCTAACGGTAACGTATGAAGCAACCATACCATTGACATACGAAGCTAAATGGTATGAAGCCGAAGAAGTAAGCACAGATAAAAAACAAAATGACCCGTGTAATAATAGCGAATCTCATTGTTACTTTCAAAATATTCTCAATAATCTTGAAGATGCTTTCGATACAGAATTTCACTCTCTCGAGCAAAACTGGAACACGAAATACCTCAAAAAATACTCTAAACTTTCGGAAAACTTCAGGCAAAAACGCGCGTTAGATTTTTTGGGAGAAGGGTTATCTTGGTGTTGTGGGGTAGCCACCCAACACAAATTAGACTCACTAGTCATGGACGAAAGTAATCTTCAAGAACAAGTATTAAATCTAAACAAAGCATTATCTAAAACATTGACAACTATCTCTCAAAGGTCCGAAAAATTCCTTGAATATGAAAATTCAGTAAGCAAAGCTTTTAACACTACGGAAAAACACTTACGTAGAGTAGAAGCGTATGCAAATGAGCTCAAAAATTCTGTGATCAAAGAGGAAAACCACCTCAACGCCGATATAGTTTCAATTCTAAAGAGACAATTTAGAACTGTAAACCGGCAAGTAAAAACGACCAGAGCAATTAAAAGACAGGGTATCCTAAATTCGTGTATGCAGCACCGCATACCCATATCAATTTTAGGTCCCGAAGTCCTTACCCACGATCTTCGAAATTTCAACAAAGAAATAGATGCCTACGGGCAAAGTCTCGCTATACCTTTACAAAAAATTTCTAACTACTATCAACTAAGTATCTGCGATTGCACATTTTCTGATAATAAAATTTTCATAAACATTAGAGTCCCTATAACGCAAAAATCGAATAATTGGGAACTATTTGAACTAATTACTATACCATTTTCTTGGAATAACCAAACATGTACTATCCAACACCAAGCTTTATATTTGGCAGTATCATATCAGGAAAATCATCAACTCTCAGATATCCGCCAAATATCAGGCTCGGGCCTTAGACATTGCAAACCCTTTGATGATAGACTCTGTTACATACCACGTTTTTCTGCAGACTCATTTCAGGGACCTAACTGCGCAAAAAAGCTTTTTAAGGGTGCGTCAGTAATAGAACTAAATTACCACTGCCCTATGCAGTGTCACAAATCCGACACAACGGTAATATCGGAAATAACACAAGAAGTGTACATTGTAACACACCCCAAGCCAGATTCAAAAATTGTTTGCCCTAATACTACAACAACAATTCCGCAAAAATCCTATACATTCCCCGGAGCAATAAAAGTAACCGTCCCCTGCAATTGCGAGTTGTTCGCAGAAGGAGAGATACTAATCCCAAAAAGATTTCCATGTAAGGAACGCCCACTTATAGAGGCATCCACTATTCACATCCTCCCCGCAGCATGGACCAACCTAAAATCCTTCGTCCTTAATCCAAAATACCCGGCACCTCCACCAAATGTCACGCTAGGGGTCGTCAGGGTTGATAAAATAGGCTGCGGTTTACCAAAACACTTATATTGATATCAGGTACAAGCACAATAATACACTTACGTCACTAAGTTGGGTAGCGTAGGGGGCAGCTTCTAGCCGAGTACTTTGTCAGCCTAAAGGGCTGGCGCTATTCGTACTATGCGTACTATTCGTGCGGCACCACAGTGACGCCTTCCTTTGCACCTCGCTGGTACGCTCTTTATATGAATCCCCCAAGAACAGTTTATACTAACAGTTCAAACTGGTCAGGGTTCATAAAATAAAGGCGAGGCCAGCGATATGCAATCGCAGCACGTAGAGTGGTTTCCGAAATGTTAAATAAATAATATGAAAAATGTATAGAAATTTGGAAAAAATGATGAATATCTGGGGAAATATGACAATATGGAAAACCACGCAGGAGAAAATAGAATATGAATTATACAAAAGCAAAATAACACGTGTTTCGGAACCTTTTTAGTGTCTAAGTAATCCACTCTCTTGAAACTTTAAAGGTATACTAACAAAGAGTGCCGCTGCGAAAACATGTGTCAATATTACGGTAAATTGCGCCCTCTCTGTATCAGGTTGCGAAGCTTTCCATCCTATCTGTACTCACATGACTCTCAGAACACCTGAAAACATAAAGATCAGTGGCGTCTTGTGAGAGGGGAGGGGGCTCTTGGGCGCCGCCCTCACTGACAAATTCGAGAGGTAAAAGAAACAAAATTTAATATAGCAACAATAACATTTCTCCAAAATAACCTATATTTACGAAATATACATATTTTTAAAAAATACCGAAAATCAAGTCTATGACGAGTTACTTTTAAAGCATGGTGCCGGCGCCCGTACTAATTTTCATCACTTAACGGTAAAAGGTTGAAATGGGCTCCAGATACTCCGCCGCAAGATCGGTCCTAAAGGTTATGGCGGTCGCCATGGCAACCGCCAAGAAGCAGTGAAAGGTCAGGCGGTAGTATGCATTTACAACACGCTTTGGGCTCCGTTTAGTTCGCCCACGTCCGGTCCCGGGTCCGTGCGGGCTGTTTAGTTTTTAGTTTCGTTTCGTTCATGTTTCGCGGCTTTTTTAGAAATCTATAGTTTGTTAGACAATTTCTTATTAGTTTTATTAGACATTAGACTGGAGAAGTGAACATGATGAAAGTGAGTGAAATCAAAAACTTTATATTTAGCCGTTTGAGTTTAAATATAAAACTTGAAATAAAACATGGTGGCCGTCCAACTTCAGAATTGAATGTAGTGCAAGGGCAGCGACAATACAAAAACAAAAATGCTTTAAAGCGTAAGTTTGACAAAAATACTTACAGCAAAACTGTTTGGATTTGTTGTTGCAAGAAAGAAACCTCGTTTTTCTGTTTTGTATGTCTCCTTTTTGGAGGTGATGATAATTGGTCAAAAATGGGGTAAAGCTAGTGCCAAACATCTAAGTAATATTGCCAGCATTCAGCTCTTAGGAACGACTAATATTTCTACATTTATAAGTATAGCTTATATGCGCATGAAATTCGTAAGCACAAATGAAACCGTAGCAAAAAACCGACTCGTATTCTCTGCGGAACATTTAATCTTACCCTTCGCGGTCACAACGAGAAAAAATTATTGATTTAAGTAATTTATATTTCTGAGGTTTTCAATGATTTGCAAATAAATTTTTGCGCTCTCTCTTGTATAAAAAACACCCGCCGCCACTGATAAAGATATATCAAAACTTCAAAAGCTAAAAGTCGGGAATCTGCACGAATACATTACTTTCCTTACACAACAGAGCGTGGATGTGGGCTGTACACGGAAAGTAAAAATAAAACCAAAATACAAATACGAAAATTTTTTAAAACAAGTTTAAAGGTAAATAACGACTATCGCAAGCGTCACCTTTATGAATTTTATAGAGTCGTTTGTTATTTTTTGCGTTGTAAGTTGGTAATCCTGAACTCCACTAAATAAAACCCTCGAAAAAATATGCGCGATTTTTATGGCTACTCTTTGCAAAAGAGGGGCATAAAATTGATATTGGACCACCGCTTTAGAAAAAAAACATCCCATAAAACTTGGCTGCCGTCGAGAAGGCATATTTTAAGCTAAATTGAATTTGTGGCCAATAAATCTGTAGTTACTGACATCAGATACATATAAAACACAAATACCTTTATGGCTTTCTTCTCTAGGTGTACACCTCATTTCCATTTCATATGCTCTGTGGCTTATTGCCATTATTTTCAGTTAAATAGGAGAATAAAACTTTGTTTCAGTAATAAAAAAATTAGAAAAAATGACTTCTTCGTCGATCTTTTAAAAATTCTGATATTTCTGATAAGATTTCTTGTACAAAAAGTCAATATTACAATACATCTGGTCGTTGCTAGGCAACGAAACATAACTGTTAGGAAATATTCATTTCTGTACTTTAGGAAAATACTATTAATAAGTTATTAAAACACGTCAACACGCGTTAAGATTGATAATAAAAAATTGATACGCTTCGGTGATTACACGACCAAGGCGTCAGTTACTTGTGCATAAAACAAGTCATGGTTTTTTCAAAATTAAACAAAGTTTTAATATTTTCTTTCGATTTTTGAATGGTGGGCGGAAAAATAGTAGTGTATCTCGTAGGAAAAGCGGCACAAAACCAAAAATGTGAATATGTGCAGGTTTGTTCACAGGTGTGTTTAGGTTTGCTCAGGATCTTCTTCTGTAGTTTTTCCTAAACTACTTTCGAAAAATTGTGTTTTTGGGAAAGGGTGTTTTTAGTAATTTTTTTTATTTGATAACCTAATAAATCATAGTTCCATAACCGAAAGAGCAAATCAAAAAACAAAAATTGTACGCGATTTTGTACTTCATCCCATTTAAAATTCCAAACTTACCCCCCACCCCTCAAAATAGATAGAGGGGTAAATATCAAAATTAGGTTTAAATATGTCCCTTCATCTCCCTATCAGCCATCCAAAATTTCATGAAAATAATTTAAACCGTTTTAGAGATATTGCCTTATAACATTTAAAGAAAACTCACCCTGTATAACTAATAGTCCGAGAGCCACTGAACCCTGTTAGTAACGGTATTTGCACAAAGCTTGAAATTTGTATATTAACGATTGAAGAGCAACCATAAGTAAAAGTCATGATCTGGCAAGTCTCCCCTGGTCGCGTCATCAATCCCCATATTTTTGAAAATGTAAGAAAATAAAGTTATGTTACAAACTTCAAATTTTAATGTGTTTGAACTTAGACATAACAAAATTTCCAAAAATGACCAGGCGTTTCTAAATGTGCTTTGTGCAGGGCATAAATTAAACATTGTCCTACAAGGTTCCAATTTTTACAGGCTCTTTTTTAAACGATTTATGTTTAAGGCCAGACGATTTTGACACAAGGGCCCGCCAGATGCGGAGAAAGATAAAACGGGAGTGCGAGAGCGAGAGGATTGAAAATACTAGGTATAAGATGGTTGTAAGAAATGGAATAAAATTTCAAATTAGGTAAAAAAATATTTTTATCATAAAAATATTAATTTACGCAACAAGAGCTTATGCTGTGGTACTTTTTTACGCATGGAAAATTTGACCGCAATCCCATAAATAAAAAAGGCACTTAATGCATGAGTTTCATACAATATGTTTTCTACAATCGTGAAAAATTAGATGTATATTGGCTCAATACCTATTACATTTTACTATAAATTTTTGCTACTAAAAGTAAAAAATTACACTAAAAATACATACACATTAGTCCCAGAACAATTGAATAATGACTTTGTTTATCAAATATAACAACATGATTCTTAAAAATGCATTGGACTAATGAAATAAATAAATGAAATATCACGTCTGCCTTGTTTAATTGTTTGTCACAGGCGACTTGGTTTTATTGGACTTTCGTTATAAGGGTGAAAAAATGAACCATTACAGCACTTTCTTTAACTCAGCTATTTTTTAACTCGTTAAAAAAAGTTGTGTTTTATGCACTTATAGGCGTAACACAACTCTAGTTTTTAAAACGATCGTAGAAAAAATACTTTCTTAACTAAAAATTATTTCCGATATTATACAGTGTGTCCGAAAAGTTTTTATATGGGCAAATATCTTTGCTATTAGTAAAGATAGAAGCACCAAATTTTAGATGTTTCTTGTTGGTTACTAAATCTACTTTTTTTATATAATCTAACTTTTTCAACACCCTTGAGGGGCGACGCTAGGAAGTTGAGGTTAAAAATTTTAAATATAACCCTATGCCTTTTGGTACCTCATTTTAAAGGTCTTCAAAAAAAAATACGTTTTAGTGCAAATCCGAGGTCCGTATCTTAACTCGTTTTTAAATGGCAAACCTTTAAAAATTAAAAATCTTGAAAAAAATTTAAATAAGAACCTTCATTTTTCTTATTACTTTAAAAGTTGTTTAAAATTACCACCATGAACCTCAAGGCACTAATAAAGTCGCTTTTGGAACTCATTTCTCACATTTTCGAGAGTGGCAGGTGTTACTTCTTGGCACTTGCTCTTCAATCGTCAATATACAAATATCAAGCTTTGTGCAAATAACGTTACTAACAGAGTTCTGTAGCTCTCCGGTTATAACCAAGACAACAAGACTTTTCAAACCTGAATAAAAGCTCACGCCCTCGCCTGCGTAGTTTACATGTTCTCCACGCCAGTGGAATCGCGGTTTATATGACCTTTAGAAAGGTCTAAGCGGCCCTTTTAAACAGAGATTATTATAATATGTGTATATTTTGGAGATATTTGGATAAACTTTAATATTTATTTTAATTTGGTTTTCAATAATTTCTCTGATCGGGATCTTTCCCATCCGGCTTTTTTATATTTTCGCACTCTGATTATTTTTTCTGTTCTGTTACCTGGAAAAACCTTTTGCATGAAATTCTTACCTGGAAAAGCGTTTTGCGTGAAATTCTTACCTGGAGTATAATTTTGCTTGGAGTCCATGCATGTTCAGCTTTACCGGATATTTATGTCTAGATAAACTTTCACGTCAACATAAAATGTCGGTATAACTTTTATTACTTTGAAAAGTCTAATTAATTGCGAAAGTGTTAGCGCGTTACCAATAAACAAGGTTTATTAGTAACTGTGCTTTAAATTTTTCACATACAGAGTGGAATATTAAATCTGACCACCTAGTACAACATTAATGGAATATTTTTACTCTATTATTTCTGCATATTATAGCCTCCTTATAAAAATTATTCCCTATAAATGATTTGTATAAAGTTTACTTTTATCAAATTCTGTCGAAATTATCTATAGATTTCGAAAATATGAAAAAATAAGCAACTTTCGATTTGAAAAAAATTTAGATATTGTTTTAGATTATATATACCTATACATTTCTTGAAGTTTGTACTTAAAGGTAGTAATATATTCACGGAAGAAAACTAGGGTGACATCAATCAAGTTCCTGAAAAAAAAATAATTATCTCAAAACCAGGGTATGTTGATTAAAAAATGTTAAGTTTTATATGAAAAATCTAACAATTGAAAAATCTGCATAGTGAGCCACTTAAAAGCACCAAGTCATATTAATTACTATGGTAACCAAAAAGGTAGTATGATGACTATGTTAGGGAAACCCAACAGTTCGTTTAATTTCTATTTTTCTGTCTTTATTCCCAATAAATATTAAAAATCAATAAATTATAAAACCCCTTGCAAATAATTAAATTCAAGCTAGTACCTCTTGTTTATTTAACTTCTATTTTCAATACGTAATAGTCGGCTACACACAAGCCCATTCCGGAGAAAATATCTAAAGAAAATCTTTGCTTCAATTTATTTATTCCAAACCGGCACCTTTGTCGGCGAAACTTGAAAAGCCTAATTTCGTTAGAAAACATCTTCTCCCTTAGTTTTATCGCTTTAGCGTTTTAAAAATAATGCTTCTCCCAAATGCATAAAAAAGTCAGCAAACATGGCTACAGATATCCTACCCATCTCTCTTGGTCTAGTTATATCAAGGCATCAGCAACCCAACCCAACCCAACCAGGTTCAAGAAACCTTCGGTCAAGTGCGCCAATCGGGTCACCAGAACCTTTCTCTACTCTTTCGAGATATCAGAGCTCAAAGTCCGTTCCTCTGTCGAACCTCCAGTGTTCAAGGAACCTTCCGGAACCTCTACCGTTCGGGTCACAGAACCCCCTGTCCTCTTATTTCGGGCCTTCAGAACTCAATCCCATCAAGGCAAAATAATGTCCATATTTTCTTTCGAGCCATGAGAGCTCAAGAACTGTCATCTCAGTGCTATTAAACTCTTCGGGGTCAATAGTATCCCGGAACCCATGATTTATCCAGGCAAAGCGCTGTTAAACATTCTTTCGGGTCGTACTACCTACCCTCATATCTCAATACTTCAGCAGGCTCAGCCAGATTAACCATTTTGATCCTTACAACAGGATTATTCATCAAGTTAAATAATCCATCTATTTTGGTCCTTAAACTCCTTACGTTATAACAACTTACAACGAAATATCATGCAAGAAATAACGTCTCGGAACAACAGAGTATGCAAAACTGAATATTCTTATTACAACTATCAAAGTCAAGAGTTGTATTGTAAATATGCCAGTAAATGAAAACACTTAGTGTTTAGTGAAGTTGATGTCTTTTAATGTCTACAAGCCGCAGCTGCCAGAGATTGCGCACCCATATGAAAATGGACCAGCAGCCATGGAAATAGTTTACAGTAAGATGGAGGTAGGTCTTGGTAAAACGCCCCTTATCTATACGGTATCCATTTGGTTTTGAGAATGATGACAGAAACCCATTTTACAACGAAGAGATCAATTATGTCTCTCTCTCATGTTCTTTCTCTCTCATTTTTTTCTCTGTCGTCTTCTTTCTCTCTCACACTCGTAAAATTTTTACAGCTGGTAGAAAGTTAGGTTATGTGAAAGATTAATATGTCATATTATTTGAAGCCTGTCCCATGATATAAGTTGTTTTTTCAGTATAAAAATATACTTAAAAAGTTTATATAAAGTATTAGCAGCTTAAATTCCTGTGCTATATGAATCTGGGACTATCAACTATTGAAATATTAAGCAAGGTACATATTTGTTCTCCTTTACACTACTTGGACTGGGCGTTATGGGAATAAGTAACAGGAACGCCGACCCGATATAAAGTTGAGAATAGTGGGCATTACAGAAGATTTCTTTAGTTACTGAGAAAGTAGTGAAAATTGCGCTTTAGAAACGTTTGGTTTCAGTTTAAAGCTCAAGTCACAGTGTCATTAAAAGTGTCTCTATCCTTCTGGAACTAAGACTCAACATTTACAGTTAAAAATTGTGAAACTACTTGGCATAATCGATTAAACAACTTTTATCGCGTCTTTAACTTACACAAACATCACTGTTCGCAGGTAGGCTATATTATAGATCCATTTTCATTATATATCGGAGAATAGGGAATATTTTTTAACCTTATACATTGCTTATCCTAATAAAAATATTTACTCATTTTTGAAATTTTTCCTTTATTTATTTAAATACTTTTCCTCTGATCCTTTTAGTGCAAATTGTTGGTTAGAGATAGTATTGTTATTTGGGCAGGAAACAATTTTAAATGCTATAAAATAATAAGGTTAATGTGGCTATGCTGACACTGTTTTTTTTAATAAAAACGAGATTTTTGCAAATGCTGTTTGTGTTCAGTAAAAACAAAGGTCTTTTGCTATAAAATCATAAAACTTACGGAAGTATTTTGATTTTGTCAGGTTAGAAATTTATTTTTATGACAACGCCGATTAAACTTTCACTGTTTCACTATAGGCAACCAGAAATACTTGCGCACAAACAAAGCCGCATGTGATGAAATGTTTGATTATTCTTTTTTATTGGCAACAACATCGTTTTTATTTGTCTTTTACTAATGCCCCTTTTGCTAACAAGGATAGAAAGAAACCGGATCCCGCTGGGATTTTATCAAGAAAAAAAAAAAAGAATTTTGCGATGACTATCTTTCGAAGTATATAACCAGCAATATTTCCACAAGCAAAGAATGTACGATAAAAATTTGAACAAATCCTTTTTTTATTTGTCTTTGTCTAATGCACTTTCGCCAACACGGATAGAAAGAACTCTGATTCCTCCGTGATTATCAGGAAAGAAAAGATGAATATTGTGATCACTAAAATATTTTCTGGTGTAAACGGTCCATGGAACTGACCAATAGGGTTAATTCTTGTTCAATTGTTTTTTCTGTCATCATTCTCAAAACCAAATGGATACCGTATAGACTATGTTTTATTTAAGAATAAATTGAGATTTAAAACATAAACTTCCCAAATGTTAAAATCCTTCTCCATAAACTATTAATGAAAGCTAGTTTTGACTGACGATGTACACACATACCTAAAGTATCGCCATGTCCGAGCTAGACCGATGTAAATATTAACCCTACACGTCATAGTCTGACGATCTCGTCGAGCCTCCACCAGCTTCCTATTCGTATTGGCCGGCCGGACATTAAATTGAAAGAGGCGTGCCAGACAGCTATCGGCGGTATTTCGCAGGATTGTAATTAGGCTGTCTAGTGAAAGAGGCTATGCGACTTTCTTTCGAGTTTTGACTTGTTGTGTAGTTTTAATTTTTTGCGTTGATTTTTAATCGCTGTTTTGTTTGTTCGGTTGTCAAGGCCGGCAATTATTTAAGATTTTATTTAATTGTAAACAGTTTTTCTGTTTAAAGTTTTCCTTCCCATTCTCAATGCGGCCCTGTTCAATTTCACCGTTTGAACCGATCACTTGTAGGCAGCTTGCATCTGTTTATATTCGGTTTATCGTTGAAATAAATAGACTTTAGAGTAATATAGTAGGGGAGTTAACGACATATTTCATTACACCATTTCCGCAAGCTTCATTTTTTTCCCACGTGTTATGCTTGTAACGTACAATAATAATATAAATGTCTGCCACCCCACCCCCACGACAGGGGCGTACAGGAGGGTTACAATAGCAGCTGAAAATAAACAAAAAAAATTTATAGCCGCATACGTGAAACTTATTGTATGTATCAGTTGAAGCATAAGAAGCTTAAAAAATATCGTCTGCCACCGAAATTCGACGACAAACCTCGTCTGCCACCCACATAAGAAAGCGCAAAAAAAATATAAAAAAAATTTACACCCGCAAGGATAAAATTAATGAAAAGGCTTCGTTTTATAGCACCAAACACAAAAATAATAGTCTGCCACCAATAAGATAACGAAGGTCGTCTGCCAAGCCTATGAAGTTGCGCTCGGCATGCACCGCGCGAGCACCACGGCTACGACGCTGCATATTTATCGGCTTGAAAGACGATCGTTGTTGTTCTAAATTGTTGAACGACTATCACGAAGTTGTTTTTTATGATATACATTTATTCAGTGAATTGATTTAAACTCTAGCCGATATAGTTATACTAGATCTTTTCCGTGAAAATAGGGACTTATATATACTGACGAAATTCGCAAAAATTCTCAACATGACAAACTAAGCAATATATAGTAGATTGCGTGACGTATCAAGCTATTTTAGATAAAAATTGTAGTTGCTCGTTTTGAATCTTTATTTGTCCTTCTCGGTGGAAAGCGCAAAAGAAAACTGTTGTCGGACGATGTCGAATGCTATCGGACGTTTTATTAGGGCTATATGGGCCCTATCATAAAACTGCGGCTGTCGAGAACATATTAATTTTCAGATTAGATCTATTCGGATCTAACGGACTAACGGATCTAACGGACACGTACAGCGTCTGTGCAAGCAGTCAGTAGCGTCCTTGCAGTATCCATGAAAAGTCTCGTGACAACAAGTGCATGCCAATGTGAAATTTCAAAATGTGTAATGTGAAGCCGTACTGCGTTTTTTGTCGAAAAACAACAGGGAAATTGCAAACATTTCTCGTTGATACTTTGAATAAAAGTGCATATGTTCTTTTAATTCGCAAGAAGAACAATTTAGATTTAAATAACGTTCTTTTGCCTGAAGAAGAAAATGACTATCAGAGATACCACTCAACTTGTTATTCAAAGATTACAGCAGTGTCTAAAAGATACAAAGTCGTTCCAGCAAAGATAAAGCATCGGAACCAACATCAAAGTAAGTTTACTTATGCTTTTGCTCTGTCTCTCACATATACACACATTATACATACGCGCATATTTTTATTTATACATACTCTAATTCCCATGGTATAATTGTTTTGAATATATAATATTGTAAATAATATTATGTTTCAGTGTACATGTACAAGAGGACATCAAAAGCAAAGTAAGTGTGATAAAAATTTAGTTATTAATCTACTCAATTGAAAACTATATTTATGTTCGTCTACAAATTTTATAATTTTTTTTATTGAAATTCGTTTTATTCTTTTAAAAACTTTAATTTATTTTATTGCGGTTTCAGTTTGATTTTATTACAATAACGCGTTATTAAATATTAAAATTTTCATTCTTTTTAAAAACCGTAATTTTGTATTGAAATTTCATTTAAATGCTCATAAGCAGTTTCTTATTTAAAATGTACAATCATTATTGCAATACTCGTTGGAGACTTATTACAAAAATTGTAATATGACAAATATTATTTTGCAGTGTAAATGTGGAAAAAGAAAGTTTTCATGACGACAACTGCGCGGAACCATCAACATCAAAAGCAACGTAAGTATGGTAAATAAAAACAGTATAATTGTTTTACGGTTGTAAAGATCAGCATCATTATACATGTACATAATAAATATAGAATTCTTTAAAATGAAAATCAAAAAATAATTATGTATTTCTTAATGACATCGTAAAACAATAATATTTTATCGAAATTCATCAATTTAAGATACATTTTGAACACCGAGAATAGGTGTACGCGATGACTCCTTCAATACTCTACAAATGAACAAATTCAAATTCGCCGAATAAATGTACAACACAAAAAACAACTTCATGATATTCGTTCAACAATTTAGAACAACAACGATCGTCTTTCAAGCCGATAAAGATGCAGCGTCATAGCCGTGGTGCTCGCGCGGTGCATGCCGACAGCAACTTCATAGGCTTGGCAGACGACCTTTGTTGTATCTTATTGGTGGCAGACTATTATTTTTGTGCTTGTTACTATAAAATGAAGCCTTTCATTAATTTCATCCTTGGGGGTATAAATTTTTTTTATATTTTTTTTGCGCTTACTTATGTGGGTGGCAGACGAGGTTTGTCGTCGAATTTAGGTGGCATACGATATTTTTTAAGCTTCTTATGTTTCAACTGACACGTACAATAAGTTTCACGTATGCGGCTATAAATTTTTTTTTGTTTATTTTCAGCTGTAATTGTGACCCTCCTGTAACCCACTGTCGTGGCGGTGCGCCGGCAGACGTTCATATTAGTATTATATATTACACACGTAACTCATACAACAAAAATAAAGCTTGCGAAAATGACCCGGAAATTTCTGTCGTTAACTACCCTACTAATAGTTTTAATATTTTCATTTTAGAAGTAACACGGTCTTTAGCACCTCAGCAAAAGAAAAAATACCTAACTTAGCCAATTTTTTTAATGTACTTAAAGAGAGTGCCTGTTTAATAACACGTGCAAGAATTATCTTATCTTGTTGAATTCCAACTATCAAAATAGCATTTTATTTTCTTCTTAAATAAATAAATTCATCAATAATAATAACGGTATTTAACCTAGTGAGGCAATTTAGTATTTATAAAGTATAGTATTATTCCCATCTAACTATATAGGTACTATTTTCTAGTCAAATATTCAATTATAATTATTAAATCGATATTATTTAAATTAGTATAATAAATTTTATAGTGTATTCACACATAATTCACGGAATGTGGTTGGTTAAATCATAATAAAATAGTAAAGTAATGATTTTATTAATTAAATTTGTTTCTATCGTATTGAAGGCTTCTAATTTTAATGTATGTTAAAATACACAAATTTTTCTTTAAACATTGAAAAATAGTATATCATATACCAAGGGACTAAAGCCATCAGCAAGGGCACCGGGGGTTTAAAAGACCCTTTGGTCCCGTGGTATATACGCGATCATTTGCACTCCAAAAATTATAGGAAACAGAATTAACAGATATTTTTTAGTATTATTTTTAAATCATTTTGCGCAATTATGAGACACATGCGTACCTGTAATAATCGTTTATTATAAAATCATAATGGCTTATCTACTATGGAAACTAAGCTTTTGTTAAGCATAAAGTTTTGGTAAAATTTGGCAAAGTGAGAAATGCATAACAGTGTACTTATGCCATAATTTCTATTTGATAAAAAAAAATCTTGGAGAGGGAGCTACAGCCCTACAGCAACTTAGGCAATAAGAATGAGGAAGTAGGTATTTATTTTTTCTTATTTTCTTTCTATTGTTTTTAGAATTTTATCATTTAATGATATAGGATTCTACTATGGCAAGTTATTGTTTCGAAAATAAAAGAAACAAAGTTTTATCCCTATACAAAGGACTCGAAAGGACTTAGATGAACTTTCCATCTGCTCGAGAAAATGAAAATATCATTTTAACCGGTAATAGGTTTATAAGGGGAAAGTTTCGAGTATCCAAAAAATAAGCTTGTTAAACAAAAGTGTAAGCTCTATATTCTCAGGAAAAAGTTTTATTATATGAAACCTTATTTTCTAGGTAAAATATTTATTGAATAATATTCGAGTTACAAGAGACAAAATAAAAAACAATATTCATTGGTTTGAAAATCCCAAAAAAAAAGTTTACATTCCTACTTAGACTCATTAGGGTGTGAATTTTTTTACAAGATATCCATGTCTTAAGCATTTATTCAAGGTATAAAAAAGATGTTACCATATACAGGATATCGGATAACTATAAACTTTGAAACTTTTTGGTTTGCTTGCAAACCCAAGCAAACCCAAGCAAACGTGAGTAAACTTTCTGGAGATTTGAAAAACGAATAACTTGTTAAGATTTTGTCCAGATATTCATAAAAACTGAATAGGTTGACACACTAGAGAAAATAATTTCGTGAAACTTATAAGTGAAATAGATCACATGAAATAAAATTTCTTGTCCACAGCATACAAGTGAAACTTGTTACGTATATGTATATTAAATTTGATATTCTACCTTTCTGCATTCTGCAAAATGTCTTCCAATAAAGATGATGTGATTTTGTTGTGGTGGACAAACCGCCGATACCGAAAAAATCATATTAGAAAAAAGACGATTTTGGTGCTGTTTTAGAACTGCATCGTATGATCGATAGATACAGGGGCTATTCAATAATGAAACAAGTTACATGTTTCATGCGACGAGATTCACAATGTTAATTTCTCTAGTGTGTTCATTTACTTCACTACAAAACTGCTTGTTGTGACAGCTAATATAAAAAATTAAGTAACAAGTATCCACAAACAGAGAATTTTGTTTTTCATGGTGTTTTTATATGAAACAATTGCAGGTCTCCTATTTTAGAAACGCCAGTCTGCATCGTATCATACACTGAAAAAATCGTTTGGACTTTTTTTCACACAAAATTGTAGCAAAGTCTTTGTAGAGCAATTTACTCTAATTGGATTATTAGTTACAACAGTTTTTATACATTTTCATACAATTGTAGCAAATTTTGCTACAAATTGGTCTTGGACGTTTTTGAGAACAAATTGTTGGAAAAAGGCACACAATTGTAGTGAAATGTCCCACAATGTTTTTTCAGTGTATAGATACAGGGGTTATTCGATGTTGAAACAAGTTTCATGTCTCATGCGACGAGATTCACGAAATTAATTTCTCTAGTGTGTCACCCGCTAAAACAATTTCTGGACTCCCGTGTCAGAAACGTCAGGCTGCATCGTATCATGTAGATATAGGAGTTATTCGATGATGAAACAAGTTTTATATTTCATGCGGCGAGATTCACGAAATTAATTTCTTAAGTGTGTCCCCTCTAAAACAATCTCTGGCCTGCCGTTTTAGAAACGTCAGTCTGGATCGTATCATATAGTTACCGGGTTATTCAATGATGTAACAAATTTTATGTTTCATGCGACGAGATTCACGAAATTAATTTCTTTAGTGTGTCCCACTCCTAGAAGATACGGTTGATTAATTATAGAACTGTCTAATTAAAAGCTTTTGAAAATTCCAATTTGGGAGTCCTGTGCCAGATTTCTTTCAGTTAGGATTAGGAACATAAAATTTAAAATTAATTTTTATTACTGCACATCTAAGAACTTACCCTTACCAAACCTTTAGTGAGAAGTTGAATACAAAACGTCGTTGTTTTTGTGTTAGAAGTACATAATATATCCGCAGGCTGATATCAATATAGTATCTATTATTATTTGATTTTATGCGGGGGCTTTATGCATTCTAGGAAGAAATAGATTTGCTCCAAATACCTTTTCAATTTACTTTTCCCTTTTACAACATAAAGCTTATCCCCTTATGACATGGGCTTATTTTTTAGCAACCTCAAATTTGTGCAGAAGCGTAAGCCTGTTAGCCACAAAAAATACCTGTTTTTTTCAAGCAAATAAAAAGTTCGTCTAAGCTACATTTTTATGGGAAAATATTATTGTTATCTGGGAAGCTTGTTGTGTTATTGACTAAAAGGTACTTTTTTTCTTTTATTTTTATAGCGATATTTCCGAAAAGTCTTATGTTAGTATGGGCAAATATCTTTGCTATTAGTAAAGATAGAGACACCAAATTTTAGGTGTATATTATTAGTTAATAAATCTACTTTTTATGTAATTTAACTTTGGCCCCTTGAGGGGTAACGCTAAGGGGTTGAGGTTAAAAATTTTAAATCCAACATGCCCTGTGGTACATCATTTTAAAGGTCTCCAAAAAAGAAACACTTGATAACAAACACGAGGTCCGTATTTAAATGGCAAACCAATAAAAATTAAAAATCGTGAAAAAAAGTGTAAGCACCTTTATTTCTCTTATTACTTTAAAGCCGGGAACACCTCAGGCCACACTACGAGCTAGCGCGTGCCATGGGGTGCACCTAAAACTGTGTGATTTAAAATTTTATATAGTTTTATACGGATCAGAAACACACACATCGTACGCTTTAGCATGGCCGACACGGCAAGCTGACGTCACACAACACGCGTTGATTTGTGGAATTCCACACTTTCCCCACGCATGCTGGATAGAGAAGCAACAAAAAACTAAAGTTTGCCGCATTTATTCAGTTCCATTTGTATGAATTTAAAAACTGAAATTATTAAAAATGGAGCAGTTACTAATTGAAAAAGTGCGGGAACACGAGCCATTGTATAATATCAAGTGCAGAAATTATAGAAAAAAACAAATACGACAAGAATCTTGGGAGGAGATTGATCGAGATTTGAAAATTTCTGGTAAGTAAATAAATTATTATTTGTATTTGAAAACCTCACATCGAATTTCATATCCCTGTCAATTTTTGTGAAATCCTCATGCTGTTTTCAACATTTCAAACCTTATAATGGATCCTTTTCGTCAAGAATGAGGAGGTTCTCAATTTGATGGAACTCGCTCAATTTTTCCCTTTTTTAGTTGACTTCGTGTACCCATATTGCCCTGTGACTTGCTTTATTTTCCAAGCTATATACACAACCTGTCGCCTCTTCTAATTCCTCTTCCCAATCAGAAGAATCGATACTATTGGTACATTCCATTTTTAAATACCTAACTACGACCTAAACAATATTATCTATATTTGGATAGATCGATTCAGTTATTGGTTCGACAAACGCACTCAGTTAGCGTGCGGAGACTGCAGGATATTCTATATACCAAATATGTGTCTCCAAACTCAAATTTGTACGACACGCCATGGAAAGCGGTAGCTTGTGGTAGTGATGTAAGGATACGTATCCAAAAATCCGTTGGATCCGAATATTAAAAGAATCCGGATTATCCGTAACCGGCCGAGAACTTGATTCGGAATCAAAATAAATTCGCATCGGCTGGTTACTAATGCAAAGTGCAAAGAGAAAACGGAATCGGAATCGACTGTAAGCGAACAACACGGTCTGCGATTTGGCATATTTGATCTTATGCTTTCTCTTTCTAATGACCTTTCCTAAAAAAAGATAGCATAGTTATCGGGGTAACGGGTATCATATGGGATGAGATCCATTGGTTAAACTAGGCCTGCCTCACCCGAACCGAATTCAAACGAGAACGAACGCCTTCCTATCCCTAACCTTCGGCTTCGAATGATATGATACCGCATCGACCTACCTAGCCGTGTATCCGGATAGAAAATGTTTTAGTGTTGCATGCATACGTATACATTAGCTTTGTTCGCGGAGACGATCCGGAACTAGTCCGTGACAAGTGCGCGTGCGCTGTGCGATTATTTGCGTTCGCGGAGCAGAAAATCACTGATTTTGACAATAAATTTGGCGTTCGCGGTGATGCGAGAACAAGTTCAGGACACATCCGTAACCAGTCAAAACGATCCGAGGATTTTCGCATGAATTAATTGTCCGCGCAAGTGCAGTGTGAAATTTGTTTGAAAATTGTCATTTAATTTTGGGCGGGCTGTATTTTGCGATAACGAACAGTTAAATTTCATATGCTGTTAGTTGTATAAAGGTAGATATAAATTTGTATATAATAATATGCTCTAGTATATTCAATTATTCTTGTATTTAAAATTACTCATAACAGAACAAATATGTCTTTATGGCAATTTTAATCATTATATAATGTTAAATTAGGTTGTTCAGTCTAAAAATTTAATTCAAAATAATAAAATATATTAAGGTTAAGTGATTCGCAGGTGTTCCGGACAAGCACATTCACCAAAAACGTTCGCGGAGATTTGTCAATTCCTGATCGGTTTCGAATCGCACATGCGCATAAATGTTTGGGATTATTTAACTTGTACAGGTTACGGACTGGTCACGGATCGTCTCCGCGAACAAAGCTATTATCTGTAACCGCTTTCGCGCGGGTCAAGAAATGGATACGTATTCGGATAATGGATACGGATATTAGCTGATTCCGATTCCGTATGATTCGGATATCTAAAGAATCCGGATATTTACAACACTAGCTTGTGGCATGGCGTGCCGTGCTGAAAGTGTGTTCCCGGCTTAAAAATTGTTCAAAATGACACCATGAACTTCTTGGCAGTAGCAAACTCAATTTTATAACTCTGCCAAGAAGTGACACCTGCGTCTTCAAAATGTGAGAAGTGAGTTCCAAAATCGACTGTATTACTGGCAAGAAGTTCATTGTGGTCATTGTGAAGAACTTTTTTTTTATCTTCTGACAGCCCACGAAGACCGAAGTCTAAGTACTATGTACCGTGGGTATACTTTGAAATCGACTCACACATGCAAAGTTGGAAACATCCGTAGGGATTTCACCAGCCCTTTAATAGGATGTGTGGGGTGGTACCACCTCGGTCGAGGAAGAATTCCTCTACCACCTTCCAACAGTTAACAATCACAAAATATCCATGGTCGGAGCGGGATTCGAACCCGCGCCTCTCGGTTGCAAAGCTGGCGCCGTGCCAACTCGGCCACCGGAGAGCCATTAAAACAATAAGAGAAATAAAGGTATTTAAATATTTACGTTCAGGTTCACTAGGTTGAAGATATAGTACTGGTTTAAATTAAGATCTTTCAGTTGATCAGTTATGTTTTGACAAGTTTTTGTCCTGTCATTATTAATAAGTCGTTATAAAAACGTATGAATTATTTTGATATTTCAGCGATTTTCTTGATTTCCAAATGATTTTCATCTTGGAACGGTTTGCTTGAATGAATATAGTTCTATTATCCAGCGCTCGTAGGGGCATATAGCCCGGAGAATAGCTGTTTTACCATGATTTGTTCAAATCCTTATAGTATAAGGAAATTTCAGGTGGTTTAGAGAACTTATTCTCAATTTTACGTAGTTCTATTATTGTCGAAAGAACGTACTAAAATTGCCCTTTTCTGTATAACTTTGCGAAATATCTCAGAAACAAATTCATAGTATAAAACTTAGTTGTCTTACTCTTTATCAGTTTAAAACCTTTGGTCGGCAGATTAGACCGGACTAGCGTTGAAGAATCTGGCCGTTAATTTTTTTCACCATTTTTAATTTTTAAAGGCTTGCCGTTTAACGAACTAGGATACGGACCTCGGGTTTGCGGTTAAATGTTTCTTTTTTGGAGACCTTTAAAATGAGATACCACACGGTTTAGGGTTGCATTTAAAATCGTGTACCTCAACTCCCTACCGTCACCTCTCAAGGGGGTTGAAGAAGTTAAATTACATAAAAAAGTAGATTTATTAACCAATAAGATACACCTAATATTTGGTGTCTCTATGTTTACTAATAGCAAAGACATTTGTCCATACTAACACTTTTCGAATACTCTGTATAATAGAAACAATAATAAAATTAACAGGTCTTTAACACGGAAAATAATAAGTTGATGCTCGAAATTTTTTAAATTTCTTGGTTAAGAAATAGGTCGACAAGAAATTCTTAATAACAAATGAAAGCAACAAATACTCTAGCCTCCGTAGCACAAAAAAATGGCTTTAGTTAAACGGTCAACAATGCACTTTATTTTATTTTACAAACATTGATTCCACATTTTTCCAATTTAGTAAAAAGGTTTGCGATATGCAGATTTATTTCGGCAGGAATGCAGTATTTGTATCCTAAAAATATGTGTTATAAAAAAATTAACCATGTCACATCTAAATAAAATATAGCTTTTTTTTAATAAATTGTAGTAAATGTAGTGAAATTTTTAATAAAAGTGAGTAGCTTATTTTGTTGCATAAGAATCAAAAAGCAACAAAGATTTTAAATTAAACTAAGAAAACCGACCAATGAGCTTCCTCACTTGCTCAGTCATTTCGCGTATGTTAATATTATTGCGAATTACTAACAGGGAATTTTGCGTAACTTTTATAGAATTTTTTAATCCTCAAATTTAATTCAATTCTTAAATTTTTTTCGGCTGCTTTTCAGTGCTTTTGCAGATTCCTGTTTCTCCACCTGTCCGCGATTCTGGCAATCGTTAATTTAGTTTTTAGATATGAACAAGCCTTTCGTAATACTTACATTTACAAAACCCCTATTAATAAAATAAAATCATTCGGTGTTCGGCAGCTAGATTTAAAAGTTTCATAAGAAATTGTATAGGTTTCGACGGTGCTATCTCAATCTATATAGGACATACGTCGTTATTCAACGATCACTATGCATAAATATTACAGTGCAATTTCTGGAAAATGTCTCTTCTAGCCTTGTGTAATTTTCGCTTGGAGTAACCAACTGACTAACCTATTCACTAAATTCAAATCAGACAAGGGCTCATTTGCGTTCTGACACAAAATTCATTTTAAACCTCTTGTGACTCGGGCTAGAACACCCATAACGTGTCAATTCTAACCTTAATAAATAATACGATACGATTATCTAGACATAAATTCAGCCCAGAATAAATAAATTGAGGAGGATTATAGTTAATGCCATTGTTTATTATTAACAAATGCATATGTGGTAAGCATAATTTTGTGTCGTATTTTCGTGGAAGCAAATAGACTAGAATACGATTGCCCAAACCTCCAACAATCATAGTAGCTTTGTTTTTCTTTAAGTGTTTATCATCTCATTCTTAGCAAGCACTATTTTTAATTCAGTATGTTAGATATTGCGCTAGTGTGGTAATGTATGCATTACAGCCTTATTCTTTTTTAACTTCGTGATTTCTCAATTTTATTTAGGTTTCCAGTTAATTGTCTTCACAACGTCTATTCCTAAGTTTCTTCTCCAGTCAAACATTTTGTCTTAAATCATTTCAGACCATCCATCCACTTTTGCTTTGATTTTCCCCAACCTCTTCTCTGATACACTGCAGTGCCCCATAATGATTACACAGTCACACAAAAATAAAAGTGTCTTAATCTGGTAACTGGACCCATATATTCCTATGTATTTCCACCCGCTGAATCCGAATCCGTCAGAATTGGCCAATCGCGTCTGAGTTTTTCATAAAACCCAAAAAATAGGTCAAAATTACCCAAAAAAAACTTTCTCTCTGAAAATCCGCTATAACCGTCGTACTACAAAAAAGTTACAGAAGAAACGTATTCTGATATATTTTGACCAGCTGAATCCGAATCTAGCTAGATTAAAAGATACTGCTGATCAATTAACTACTTTTTGAAAAGTCGAAAAATGAAACATTTTTTGCCAGAAATTCGTAAAGAAGAATTTCTGGACAAAATCTTTAACGAAGTCATACAATTTTGGAATCTCTAGCTATAGGTGAAGTAATATTCGCTGCAATCTTATTTTCTGTATCTTCTTAGATATGTCCGCAGCCTCAGTGGTTTCTCTATTTCTTCCATTATATTCTGTGATGGTAAAACCTAGGCATTTAAAGTTCTTTACTTTTTTAGCCACTACTCCACGTACTCGATTTTCTTCCTACTGATTTTAAGCCCCTATCTTGTTGAGCTCTCCTCCAGTTCTTCCCCACTGGTGCTGCATGTTAGAATATCATTGGCTTCTCTGCTCCACTGTCTCCTAGCACCTAGTTTAAGGTTCCCTGATGTTAGAACAACATTTTTCTATATCTATTTACAACAAGAATTTTATCTTAGAGCCACCCTCAAATAGTATTTCAATATTTTCAAAAAACAAATAATAAGTTTTAAGCTGATTTGCTGCCAACTGCACGTGATACTGGCGATTTCAGACTTTTTACTAAAAGTTTTATCTTCTTTACTATGTCATATCCTTGTTTAAGCAGGAAAAGTACTATTCTCTTTTGTTTTAAAAGTTTCATAAACGGATACCGTTGATATCCGCTATCACAAATTACTGTCGCGAAAATAAAATCATATAAACCTTATATCGTTACATAAATAAAGGAGTTGGAAGGACTCAGATAAACTTTTTATCTGGTCAAGACGGTAAAAATATTATTTTATTGTCAGTAATAGGTTTATAGGAAGAAAAGTTTTCAGTAGCTCAATATAAGCTTGTGAAACAAAAATATAAGCTATATGTGCTTGGGAGAAAAAGTGAGTAGAAGAAAATATTTTTGCAGGGACATGAAAGAAATATTTTTATATAAAAAATTTCCTGAGGAAATAATAAAATTTAATAATTGGTAGGTATTTTTGTTATATGTGGGCTTAGCGCAACGCTTTACTTACGAGTATATTGCACATAAAAATAATGGAACATTTAAGCTACATTGGTATTGTTATTTATTTATGAATAAAATGTTACGATCTTTTTTTTTTGCAAGCTTAAAAAAATATTTATATTTCACCATTACCTACTTAAGCTTGTAACCTATAGTTCCCTAAGGATTAGGTCATCTATATGGTCTGACCTGGGCACAACAGCTCTTAGTTCGTCGCTCTTAGCACAATCGTTCAGGGGGTGTTTCTTTTCGCATGTTAGCCCTGGTTTATTACCCTCTACGCAGTGTCAGTAGAATCGAAGGAAATCTAGGTATTCTGATCTATTAAAAGGTGTTAAATGTTAAATGGACGTCATACTGTGGAAAATTTGAGCAAGTAGAGCAGAAGTCCAAGATTGGTTCACAGTCAAACTGTTAATTTTTCCAAATTTATTACTATTTTTTTAAAGTTTAATTCGTTAAAAATAAAATATTTTGTTATGATATGTACACCGAGAATCAAGAGTTCTCTCTAACTGTGTTAGAAGAAAATGCGGCAAATTTTGGTGAGTAATCCAGCGCTCGGAGGGACATATAGTCCGGAGAATAACTTGTTTTACTATTATTTGTTTCGTCCTTATTATATAAAGCATCTTCAGGTTGTTTAGAGAACTCTTGATTCTTATCCTACATAATTATTTACATGTACCCCTACCCTGACCTAAGGAACTTCATTCATATTAAATACTATTCTATTTAATTTTTTTTGACAGTCTGTAATAAAACAGTTAAAACTCGGGTTAGTTGAGTTTAATTTAAGACAAAAATTCTCCACGTTCATGTCTCTTCCATGTCCATTAGTTTGAAGCTGTGAATGGTAATTGTTGAAAACATTTTCTCAATGTCCATTTTTTGAGCGCCTCTGTATAACTAAAAAAAAAAACATCGAATCCTGCAATACATTGAGATAAATTTTAGACATTTATAACTTTTGTCATGTTGGAAAAGATTTACGATAATTAATTACCTATATTTACCATTATTCTTTTTCTGCTACACCGTAGAAAATAAGACTATAAATTAACTTAATCCTGTATAATTCCAAAACTATCTGATATAGGTATATCACGTGTTACACAAAGAATGTTTAGAATTTTACGTAGAATCCGAAAATGTAAAAATATACAGGTTGTTCTATTTAAAAAAAATAAAGTTGACGTAGGTCCTACTTTTTTGAGCCACCCTATATAATGATAAATATTTTTGGAATATATAAAAAATAAAAATAAAGTTGCCGTGTCCGAGCGATTTTCCATAGAATTTGTCATTTTTTATATAATGAATTTATTCCATACTTTATGTCCTCACTGTATATAAATTATTGATGTATTTTCTATAGCTTTATTCGCGGAGACGATCCGGAACGAGTCCGTGACAAGTGCACGTGCGCTTTGCGATTATTTGCGTTCGCGGTGCAGAAAATCACTGATTGTGACAATAAATTTGGCGTTCGCGGTGATGCAAGAACAAGTTCAGGACACATCCGTAACCAGTCAAAACGATCCGAGGATTATGGCATGAATTATTTGTCCGCGCAAGTGTAGTGTGAAATTTGTTTGAAAATTTTCATTTAATTTTGGGCGGGCTGTATTTTGCGATAACGAACAGTTAAATTTCATATGCTGTAGGTAGATATAAATTTGTATATAATAATATGCTCTAGTATATTCAATTATTCTTGTATTTAAAATTACTCATAACAGAACAAATATGTCTTTATGGCAATTTTAATCATTATATAATGTTAAATTAGGTTGTTCAGTCTAAAAATTTAATTCAAAATAATAAAATATGTTAAGGTTAACTGATTCGCAGATATTCCGGGCAAGCACGTTCACCAAAAACGTTCGCGGAGATTTGTCAATTCCTGATCGGTTTCGAATCGCACATGCGCATAAATGTTTGGGATTATTTAACTTGTACAGGTTACGGACTGGTCACGGATCGTCTCCGCGAACAAAGCTTATATTTCAATGCGGGACTGTCTACAGTTCTTACTCCTACCGTTTGGACTACTATCTTGTTGTAATATAAGAATTTAACACTGAAATATAAAGCATTTCCTTTAAGTCTAAACAAATAAGACCATAATATATCTAAAAAAATTTTTTTTAAACATTTCCACAATAATAAACCAAATTTACAGGACCTACTTTAGAGTACAGTTCTTAATTTTATATTTTGAATATTTTAGAGCTTTTTTCAAAAATTTGTAAACAGATAAGAGTGCATTGCCAATGTAATTTTAAAAACTATTTTTACATTAACAATCATTAAATTTACCCCAACTTTTTTGTGTGTACGAATAATTTCTCATTATTTATGAAACCAAAGGAAAAGTATGTGTTATTTAAGTTATCATATACTGCTAAATCGTCTGCCTTTATTATTTTAGGATTAAAATCAACGTTTATATTCTTTTAATACGATATATAAATTTACCCATATATTCATGTCTATTTCTCACAGGAACAAAACTCAACGTAATTGCGATGTAAAAGCCAGCCCCGAATGTGAAGGAAAATTCAAAACTTCCCTTTGGGACGATACCAGCACTAATGTCGTCACTGAAAGGGCACTCTGGGGATTCAAATAATGTGACCCGCAAAATATAATAACAAACCGTCCTATCTCTACGGACGCAGGTTTGTCTAAATTCTAAAATAACACCCCGTTCAACTAATCATACAATTTATGCAATCGTTCTAACGAGTGGGGTTTTGTTACGTGCTTTTTGGTTTTGTTGTGAAATGGGACACCAAAAAAAGGTTCAGTTGCAATTATTAACGGGAAGTGCGGTTGTTATCTTAAACTATATGTTTCGATAAGGATATGGCAGTACCGCATATTACAGTTTAGACCTATATGTGTAGACAAGAGCGTTTGAAACAATGTCAGTTTAACTGATCTCTGATATTATAGGGAGCTGAATTTCTGATTGGAGAAAGAGTAATGGGAAACGGGCAAGCTAACAACAAAATTATTTAGATTTAGAGGGTGCCTGAGAAAATAGGTTTTACCTACTACGAAACAGAAATTTATTTAATTACTAATATTATTCATGGATATGCACGCAAGGCCGGTACTAGGGGGGGGGGGAGAAGGGGCTCAGACCCTGGGCGTCAAATAGAAGGGGGCGCCAATAGGCCCCTCAATTTAAGTGAGTTTCTCAACGTACTGAATGTATGCGAAAGGGCGGCCAAAGTTGCCCACCGATTAGAAAAATTTTTACAATTAAAAAATAATAATAATTCTACAAACCGTAATAATAAGAATTTTTAACATTTTAGCCGATAATATGCTGAAAAATGTCTTTTATCTAAACTCCCTTCCGATTATTTAAATAAAAATATGAAATATGTTGAGCTTTCTAATTTCCGCTTTGCAATCAATACCTTCTTACAGTTTACTTGTAATATTTGTTCCTCCTAATAAGGCTTTTAATATATTTTTTTTACCTTTTGCATTGTCATACACTATAATCTTTAAAAGCACATTTTTATAACAAAGCATGCATTTCATCTAAACCATATTATTTTGTATACCAAACCTGCTAACTTTATCCCGTTCTTGCCATAAGATTATTTTTATCAAAAGAAAATTCTTTGTCTTCCGTGTAATATGTTTAGATCCCACCATGCCTGTATGTTATGCCTCGTGCACAAATTTAATTTAGAACGTCGTGCTGCAAAAATTACATATTTATGAGAGTTTCTTTTTAAGTTAAAAGATGCTTTGTGTCACCTTGCGTGGGTAAAACTTTTCAAAACAAATTTAAATTAGAGTGGGTTGTTTGATTTGTTGCCTATGCGACGCGCATAGAAAAAAATTGGCGACTGAAATTAGGGCTATATTCCTTACATAAGGAAAAGTGGAGGAAAATAGTCAAAATGTCAGTGATTATTTGCGCGCTAGCCAGGCGAATGTTCGCGAACATTTCCCTGCATGTGGCCATCCTATTTGCAGATATTTCTATTTCTCGCTTAAGTGTACCTTACACGGTCAATAATATTGATATCAATCAATACTGACAATATTTCAACAATCCATTTCAATCTCTGTATCAATATTCTTCAACCTTACGCGATCAGTATTATTGTCAATATTTCCTTCAGTACATAACCTACTATTATCCGTGCCTGTTGAAAATAGATCCTCGACACAGAGCATTTATTATGATAATTTTAAGTTTAGGCATAAAACCTACAGTAGAGTGTAAGCGCTGGATGAAAGATTGGTTAAGAAAGCATGCTTGCTGCTTTCATTGTTGACAGCAGCTGACGTTACACTAAGGATTGATCCAATATTGACAACGCACCCTAGACGACCAGTAATACTGACAGTGTCCCTCTACTCGCTGATGATGCCTGATATTCGGAAATTCGAATTCGCGTCAGTTCAATCCATTAAACCATCACAGTCAATATAATAACATATTGTCAGTATTATTGACCGTGTAAGGTGCGCTTTATAATAAGTTTAGTAATCAAAAGTAACAATATAATAGAAACAAATCACAGTTTGGCGTCACCGTTTGCCGTCAATATAAAATTTATCAAAAATGGAGCTTTTTCGAAAGTATTCATTGAAAAACATAAGAAAAAATGTTGAAATAACCGTTTCGTTAAATACCAAGAAGTCGAGGGAATATCTGTTTGTGTGGAGACAAATCATGACATTTTGTTCCGAACGAAAGTATGAATTTAACGCCACCACTTCAGAAGAAGATTTGGCAAAAATTTTGAAAGATTGGGGTTACAACATGCGGAAACTGAATGGAGAGGACTACAAGGATATAACGGTAAAAAATTTCCGGAATACTACTTCTAAAATACTAATGGATTCATTTTTTAATGAATATCGTGGAAAAATTGATCCCTTCGAAGATATTATCTGTAAAGCGGCCAGAGAGGCAAGAAATGTCAAGAGACAGGAACTACAACTAATTCCAGTCAGAAGAAAACAAAGTTCTGCGGCTCTACCTTATAATGGTTTTCTAAAGCTGGTTAATTCGTTTGACGAAGAAACGCCAGAGGGTTTGATAAAAAGATTTTTTATATATTTTTGTATGAGCTAGCCTTTAAGAAAACTTTTTGTCAAATAACAATAAAAATTAATTCAAGCTATTTCTAAGGCAACAAACTTTTAGGCAAAATGTTCGACAATTATATTCAATATTATTATAGAACATTGCGCTCTATCGGCCAATTTGCTTAAATATGAGCCATTTTGATGCTATTTTTTTCCGTAATAAAAAATATTGTATTCATGAGCACAGTAAAACCAATAGTGCGTCTTGTTAAATGATAAATAACCATTAATATAGCTTTGCTATTAAAGTATTTTAATTTTTTTTTAAAGTAAGGCAACAGAATGGCTTACTTCTAGGGCAATCGCATAACTATAATGGGCAGTGTTTATGTTTCCTTGTGTTCCAGTATTATTGTGTTACTTGCCATCGTTGTCAATATTGTCGTCTAGTAAGCGATTTTTGCCCACTAACAATAAGCTGCCTGCAGCTGCGACAATAATGTTTCGCATAATGGACTTATTCAATCTTTTCTCGTTTTTAATAAATACGATTATATTATTGCACAAACAGTCAATTAAAACACGCACACAAAAAATTACGTTAAAATTCGACCAAACTCAAAAAATTCAATGTCTAACGTCATCCTACGAAAAACAATTAAACGTTGTGGGCAATGTGTGTATTAGAGTAATTTTGTACTATGAAATAAAACAAAACTTCTGGATACAGGAATTTTGCCTACCGGTGGTCTTTTTTCGTTAAAGTTTGATTATCCTTATTAAACTAATGCAAAATGACAAAGAGAAAGCACAACAGGACAAAACAGCAAAACCAGATCGAAGACCTTGCAGAAAACTAGTATTATTTTTGAATATTGTATTTGAAATAATTTTTGAAACAAACCTATAGGCGCTTGCGATTTAGGCCAAGCAACAGAGCAAAATATTAGCGATTTTTTGACATTAATCATATCAGAAAACCACCTGTGCCATCATCTGAAAGACGATCTGTAGATGATTCCTGTTATATTTCCAACTCTGAAATTTTTTCCTTTAATTTGTTATAAACATTTTTAAGCAAAAAAATACGATTTTTTTGTTTTTTGCTTATAAAATGAAAAGTAATGAAGCAATCTTAATAGTCTAAATGGACGATTTGTAGAGAATAAAAATACGAACAAAATGAGAGGCCGAACGTCCCGATTGGATAAGTAGCAACGCAGAACATCCGGAAAAACCGTAAAATTAAGAGTTTTTTTAGAAAATTCATAAATGGGCCATTTTTAAACGTAGATGGCTCAAACTTTGGGAAAAAGTAGTAATTTATAGCTACTTTATGTGTGCAAAACCCCGACGCTGTCCGACGATTAGTTTTGCCACAATCGTCGTTTAATTTTTCAGCACACTATTTTGCAACAGGTCTGAATGCTATATGGATCGTCCGATTTTAATTATTGAAACGGATTTGAAAAGTACAAGTTTAATTTTCCATAAAATGCTACGAAACCGGTTGAAAATGCACGTAAAGATGCGTGAAAATGGCCGAGCGCGCGAAAGATGACGCGTAGCGGTAGAGCAGCGGAGCGGAGAGGAGCCAATATTCGCGCGTTCGGTCATTTTCACGCATATTTACGTGCATTTTCAACCGGTTTCGTAGCATTTTATGGAAAAATTAAAATATACATATTGTTCAATTAAACTTGTACTTTTCAAATCCGTTTCAATAATTAAAATTGGACGATCCATAGAGCATCCAGACCTGTTGCAAAATAGTGTGCTGAAAAATTAAAATGACGATTGTGGCAAAACTAATCGCCGGACAGCGTCGGGGTTTTGCACACAAAGTAGCTATAAATTACTACTTTTTCCCAAAGTTTGAGCCCTCTACGTTTAAAAATGGCCGATGTATGAATTTAAAAAAAACTCTTAATTTTCCGGTTTTTCCGGATTTTCTCCGTTGCTACTTATCCTATCGGGACGTTCGACCCCTCATTTTGTTCATATTTTCATTCTCTACAAATCGTCCATTGACACCATTAAGATTGCTTCATTACTTTCCATTTTATAAGCAAAAAACTAAAAAATCGCGTTTTTTGCTTAAAAATGTTTATAACAAATTAAAGGAAAAAACTTCAGAGTTGGAAATATATCAGCAATCATCTACGGATCGTCTTTTAGATGATGGCACAGACGGTTTTCTAATAGTATTAATGTCACGACAAATCGCTCTATTGCTTGGCCGAATTATGAATTTTCTTCAAATTGAAGCAGTTTATTTTAGAAACTTTAAGATATTGTGTTTTATAAAGAATTCTGTTCTTCTGACAATGTAGCTAAAAAAGCAAGCTACTTGAGTTTTAATTCAATTTATGTAATATACCCTTAATGTATAAAATATTTTGATGTAATAAAGTATTTATTTTGCAAAGGGAAATCAGTTCGTCAACAAGGTGAAAACATTCAAAATAGCCCAGGATTGCCGAAATGTATTAAACATTAAAAAAAGGTGTCACGAACAGATCTCCGTATAAAAATATACATATGTTTCGCCGGGTTTTCATGTGCTAATAGAATTGATAAACCTGTCGATTTGATACTCTGTTTATTGTTTTTACTGGATTTTATTTTTATATACCTATATAATCCGATAATAGCGTGAATTGGGTTATAAACCGATTTAAAAGGAATATTTACAAAACTTGATTATATTTATTTTGTTTTTAATAACCCAGGCTTTAAAAACGCCAATAAAAAAAATAAATATGCAAAAATTGAGAATCAATAATTCTCTAACCACCTGAAAATTCCTTATACAATAAGGATTCCAACAAATAATGCTAAAACAGCTATTCTCCGGGCTATATGCCCCTCCGAGGGCTGAATTGCATGCCAAAATTTGCCGTATTTTCTTCTAACATAGTTAGACAATAAAATACTAATATTTCGAATGCAAGAAACTACCAGGAAGAAGGAAACTTTTTCTTTAGTTAGAATGTCGTCACCTGCAGACCGGTTTTGAACTCTTTGGTTCTCATCAGTATAGGATAGACGAACATACCAACCTTCCCAAAAAGTAATTCCTTAAAGCTACAATGTCGTACTGCATAAGTAGTGAGACGCAGGCAGCGCCATCCATTAGCAGTTTCAAGCAGTCGGAGTAGAGTTTACCGTAAGGTAAAATTTTTAAAAATATGAATCAAGTCTACTTGTCAGGGGTACATAATAAATATGCAAAAATTGAGAATCATTTCTCTAACCACCTGAAAATTCCTTATACAACAAGGATTTCAACAAATAATGGTAAAACAGCTATTCTCCGGGCTATATGCCCCTCCGAGCGCTGAATTACATAGTACCAAAATTTGCCGTATTATTATACGGCAAATTTTGGTATATAATTCAGTGCTCGGAGGGGCATATAGCCCGGAGAATAGCTGTTTTACCATTATTTGTTGAAATCCTTATTGTATAAGGAATTTTCAGGTGGTTAGAGAAATGATTCTCAATTTTTGCATATTTATTATGTACCCCTGACAAGTAGACTTCATTCATATTTTTAGTAAAAAAAATTATGAAAAAAGGTAATACTTACATATACTTTTACATTAATTGACAAATTAAATAGACACGAATTTAAAAAAAAAGCTTTTTGGTGCTTTAATAATATACAAGAAGTGACAATGAATGGAAAATTTTGTACAAGGATATTTGGGACACTCTAGATTTATTAGTTTAAAAAATGCGACTATTAAAATTTAAAGCAATACGTTTTTTAAATAATAATGAAAGTGAACGTGTACTTATCGAAATAAATCAAGCTACATCTCCACGATATTTAGTTCAAAATTAATTTTATTCTTATTTTGTTTACCCAAAAGTTAGTGATTACTAGAGACCGGATGTTAATATTACATGACGCAAAAATCGGGATCGGACTCGGGTAAATGAAATAAAATTAATTTGTGATGTTTTATAGTAGTAGTTCATGTAATATAGTAGATTTTCTGAACTCAGTAACTCCGAACATGACATTATAAGTTAACCTTTTGGAGATATTTACAGTCGCTCCCCTCCCACACACTTTTCACCACCAATTTTCTTAACATCACTTACACAAATGTAGATTTTTTGACCTTAATAACCCCAAAAATGACATATTAGCTCACATATTTGAAAGAAATTGCCAATCGCTCTCTTTTCATCCCCTCCCCTTTAATTTATTTTACCATCTGTTGGATTAAATTAGATTTTCAGACCTCAATAACCCCATAGTCCCAAATATTTTTATTTTTTTCTGTGGAGAGTTTCCAACGGAGTTCGTTCCTGGAATGTAATAGTCGAATCCGGTCTGTAGTGATTACTTCAAGTCTGCATAACTAACAGAAAACGTATTTTGTGGAGGCATACCTCTGTCTACCGGCAACATGAACAAAATCTTTAAAACATTTTGAGAAAATTCAATCCTCAGGTCTTTTGCAGTTAAGGAGTAATTTTTTAGCCCAACTAAAATCACAACTTGTGTATCATATTTACAGTAATGATGAACTCCACAATCGTTGGTGAATCATACTTTCGGATGGATTGAAAAGTACTGAATTTCCTATTTTGTCACATTACACAACCAATTAGTTGTCGTTTTGCACATATCTTCGCACTGTTTATTTTTATTCTAAACCCTAAAAAAGGTAGTTAACCAATGAAAATTGCATTTTTCTTTAAAACCAATCAAACTTTATGGCTGAGGCACTTAACATAATTTTTACAAATTTTATTGTATTATTAGCTAAAATATATAGAAAAATAAAAATAACTACGACAAATGTGTTTATTTAAAAACAATATCTCGAATTCTGTACAGTTTATTAAAATTATTTAAATTCATCAATTCATATTAATGCATCAACACGTCACAAAATAAACAAATATATATTTTTTCAGTATCTGTTCGCGACACATGTTTTAATGCACTCCGATGATCCCGGAGTATTTTTTCTATTTTCATATTGTTTTCGCACGCTTGGCGAAATGTTTGTTTTAATAATTTGGACACAAAATCATTTAGCAAATTAATTTTTTGTGAACTGAGTTGGCCAGACAAAAAATTATTAAAAAGATTTAAAGTAAACATGTGGCGAAATGGACGCCATTAATACATTAACTTTTTTTTCGAGTCACAATTTGATAGTACTGAGAATGACATATCAAATTTTATGTTTGGGTATCCAAAATATTTGTCCAGTCAAAATAAGCTCTTCCGTTATATTTTTAACTCTGCATGACCATATTATAGCCTACTTTGTTAAATAATAAATCAAAAGCTTTGGACAGAAAATTGTATCGATAGATCAATAACTACTACGAATATAATAAATAGATAACATTTATGAATTTTTTTAAACTTGTCAAGTACTATAAGATGTTACGTGACAGAAGCAAAACCTAATTTGCTTTTGATTGGTTTTCAATATAATTTCAAAATAATTAGCTTGTGTATAAGTGGCGTTTCTGGGGCAGAATAATTTTGATTTAATTTTTTTTTTTAGGCTTTTGTCATATCAAAATATATTTGCAATATGACAGAATTATCTAAATCTGCATGGACTGCTTGCTAAACATTTGAGATACATTTTTACCCAGTGTTCTTTAATATAACACAATAATTTAGTGTAATCAAAACATGCTATTTTTATCAAGTACTCACCCAAAATGGCAACTTCATCATTAGTTTGTGGAAAATTATGTTTATAAAAATTTAACAATTACCATTGAACTAAATTAGTAAAAAGCGTACAACCTATTGACGTACAACTCATCAAAAACTAGTCAGTCTTAATTAAAATCGTCCGAATCACAGCAATCACAAATATAATTAGAAAATCCTGAAATGCAGGATTTGTGTGCCTAAAATTTAAAGTTAACAGCAAGTAACCCCAAATACAGTGTGACAACTTTATCAGATAGTAACTATATATGAACAATATTAAACTCTTTTAAGGTATCATATCTAATAAAGAAACATATAACATTTGGCTGTATGTATGAATAAAAAATAAAGCCGTTTTGTTCTAAAACGAAAATATCGCAAGAAATTACTTTAACGGCATGAGAGATCGAATTGTTAAAACATTTTGAAAGTTTTCTTTGAAATAACTTTTTTCCTGATTTTACTTGAGTAAATAAAATATACTTATGTCGAATTGAATGCACCATAACTAGCGGTTATAAATCGACGACTTCAAAACCAAAACTCTTTTTTACCAAAATTAAATCATTTCACTTACGATAAATTACCAGTCACCTAACATAACATGACACAAATCCTGCTTTGTTAAATAATAAATCAAAAGTGGGTCAATTTAATTTTGTCTGTTCCGCTAAAAGTCTATAATAATTAAATATAAATAATTTGATAAAGCATTTTGACCACAAGTTAGCCGAGTACGGAAATCATAATATAAAGTGAACGCAGTGACGGAGTTGAGGTTTCTTTCAGTGAACCGAGCTAGAATTGGAGCGACCCACAGGCTCAAGAAATATGTATTCATTTTTTTGTTATACAGGGTGTTTCAAAAAATATGTGCCATCGCTTAAAGGGAGATTCTTTGAAAGAACTTAAGGCAAAAAGTTCTTATGAACATGGGTCCGCAGATGCTTTGTTTCAAAGATACAGGACGTTCCATTTTTAAATGGTCTTTACATGTTAAAACCGATGTTTGGGAAAACTAAACCAGTAAGACGGTTAATAAAATTACATTTATCTCCTAAACGAAATGAAAATTGAAAAAATATGAAGACACAAGTTTTGTTAAGAATTTAACATACTATTTGACCGATATACGAAAATGTGAGGAAATCAGTGGCGTACATGTTTTTACTGGAAAAATATTGTACCGTCTTCTCATATGTACGCCCCTGGAGGACCTGTCAAAGTCTTTTCATGGTCAGAATTATGCTTAATTTAAGTACTTTACACAACGTAAATTTCATCAAAATTGATGAAACCATTTTGAAAATATTTTGGAAAAACTGAAAAAAATTTTAAAATTTAACACCCTGTATCTTTGAAACGAAGCATCTGCGGATCCATGTTTGTATGAACTTTTTGCCTTAGTTTCTTACAAGGAATCTCCCTTCAAGCGATGGCACATGTTTTTTGAAAGACCCTGTATATGTATATACGTATATGTCCATGGATGGAGTTGACAAGAGCAAAAAAATTACTATCGATTTAACGAAAAAAGGTCACTCTTTATAAAAAGTTCTGCTTGTCCAAAAAATGAGTTTACCATATAAAAATTTTAGCTCAAATATACAGGGTGTTAATAAATTAGGAAAACATGAAAATGCTTCAAGAGAGAAGTACCATTATTTTATATAAAATTTTTGTAAAACAAAGTTGTTTATAATTTAAAATAAAGACTAAATACAAAATTTGAATTAAAATTCTAAGATTTAAATTTATTCTACATAGCTTCCTTGGTGAACATTTTTGAACATATTTCACGAAATCAGAATACTGACAAACTAAATAAGATGCTGACGTAACATTGACGTTAACTAAATCGTACATTTTTTTGGCAAATGCAATGTAATTACATAAAACCGCTATTATTACTCCAAATTTAAATCTTAAAATTTTTATATCAAATTTTGTATTTAGCCATTATTTTAGGTTATAAACAGCTTTGTTTCATAAAAACTTTGCATAAAATAATAAATAATGGTACTTTTCTCTTGAAGCATTTTTATGTTTTCCTAATTTATTAACACCCTGTATATTTGATCTATAATTTTTATACGGTAAACTCATTTGGACAAGCAGAACTTTTTATAAAGACTGACTTTTTTTCGTAAAATCGATAATAAAGTTTTTCTCTTTTCAACTCCATCCATGGACACCCTGTGTATAATCATCATCATCATCATCATCATTTCTAGCTGTATCAATCATTTCATGGTTACATATTCATTTTTCATTTGGGCCCATTGTTGTCTATTGTTGGCTATGGCAGTCCTGATAATGTCTTTATATCATGGTCTCATCTCAAATTTGGGCGTCTTCTTGGTCTTTTCACGCCTCTGGGGTACCATTGTGTAAGTCTCGTGGTCCATCTATTATCAGTTCTTCTCGCCAAGTGTCCTACCAATTGCCATTTTAGGGACATGGTCCTGTGGATGGCGTCTATTACCTGGGTTTTCTGCCTTATCCACTCTATTCTCTTGCAGCCCCTTCTAGTTATTCATAGCATGCATCGTTCCATAGCCCTTTGTGCTACCTGAAGTTTTCTTGTTGTGTCTTTTTTTAGAATCCAGGTTTCACATTCGTTTGTCACGACTGGTAGTATACATTGATCAAACGTTTTCTTCTTGTGGTGGAGTGGCATTCTAGATTTGAATATGATTAAATTTCTACCGAATGCTCTCCATGCTAGTTTTATTCTTCGGTTGATTTCTGGTAGTAGAGGTCCCGAGATATGTATTAGGTGGCCCAGGTATAATCTTCTACTGGTTCCAGTGTGGTGTTGTTTACTTGTATGTCTTGTTTGTCTACCAGTTCGTTGTACATTATCTTGGTTTTGGCTAGGTTCATCTTCAGACCTACATTGCATGCTGTATTTAGTTCGTCAATTTGCTGTTGAAGTTCATCAGGATTTTTGGCGATTAGTACAATGTCATAAGCGAATCTTAGGTGGTTTAGGTCTTCTTCGTCTATGCATAGACCTTTGTTGTTCCAGTCTAGCTTATGGAAGATTTCTTCAAGTGTTGTCGTGAAGAGTTTTGGAGATATTGCCTCTCTTTGACGTACTACTTTATCGGTGGGGAATTCCGGAGATCCCTCGTATATCATGACTCTTTGGCTTCTTTGTATATGTTTGCCAGGGTTTCTATATACGGTTTGTCGACACCTTTTTTTATTTACATCTCTTATATCAAATTAAGGAAGCCAGCTGCTATCAGCTGATTTGTAACGGGGAAGAAAGGCTCACTTGACCAAATTGACAAAGATGCCAAATAATACGATATTGAAGACAAAGACGAAACGACAACATTTCCCGTTATAGTAGTTAGCAAATCGGCTGAAGAGCGCGCCACGTTCTTGAGTCGTCAACTGAAACTGTTTTTCTCCAAAACTTTATGCTCAGTCCTCGGATGACATGACTTCAGGAACGGTGACTGCTTGCGATATCCTCTTCACAAGCTTGCACTCACTGCTAGGGCCGGCTTGGTTATGCCTGTTAAAATATATAATCATCTGCCTAAGGCTTTAAAAACAGTGACTAGTTTGCCTCAATTCAAAATATGCTGAATCATACAGTGTACTCTGTGCAGGAGTTTTTGAATGCAGTTTTTAGAGGTTGTCGGCGGTGTGAATGTGATTGTTATTGCTGACATATATTATTCCTTACATCTTTAATCTTATATTTTTTACTGCATTTTATTATAATTTAATTTTTAACTAGATGGTGTGTCCTTTCTTTAGTGTATTTTTATATTATTTTGGTCTTTTATATGGTATTTCTCTTTTTTTTTACTGTACTAATGTAGTTTTTACCATATCGACAAACCAGATGTCTATAGTGTAAGATCCATATTGTGAATGGGTGAAAATAACTAAATAAGTTTCTAGTGACGACTTATTAATAGTAACAGGATACAAAATTTTCTAAATCAAACTAATCAGCTGGGAAATTTAAATTTATACCAGTATTAATAAGCCTTAAACCTTTAGTAAGTCCCGGGATAAAAAGTAGATGTAGAATTGTTACAATCGACAAGGTCTCTTAGAATTTAAGTAGCTCACTACATAAATTTGGAGGTTCATCATCATCCAAATGTAGATGTAGATCCTGTCTGTTAAAGTTGGGTTTCTTTGGGTGCTTTTTCTTTAAACTTATCAAGGGTACTAAGGCGTAGAGAAAAATTTAAATTAAAATAACATATATAGTTCGAAAATGCTTGCTCTAACCGATCGTGAACACACGAAATGGTACTGTACGTTTACAACTTGGTTGTTTAATTTTATGTGTGTGTTGGGTGCATACTGCATACTCAGTATTGGTCGACGGGCCAAGAGGTCACAGCATGAAGATAAACACATGTTGCGGCCCGTGTACAAATTCGCAAATCTCCTGCGATACCGAGGGTAATTAGATGCATAAGGCATTACAGATTATAACCCATGAAATTACACGACAATATTATGGGCGGGACCATGCTGGGTGAGTGATCAATTTTCTCGAGGCAACTCTAGATTGGGCCTTTGATCTAGCCTATATTAAATGGTCCCTTTGTATCCGTAAAGTGATGGAGCCTTGACAGAACATTTAAATTTCTGGAAGCATGGAAATGTATTATAGATGTACAGGGTGTCCAGTTTTCAACACTTTTGCAGGGTATCTCGGTTATCTTTAAAGATGGCAAGCTGCGGTCTTCGCAATACTATGATACTTTCTCGTGAAACGTATGATGCTACAAAAAGAATTTTCATAGCCCCTTTTGTTTTGGTAATACAGGGCGATTTTTAAAATGTGTCATTTTCAAGCACCGCTCGTATCTCAGTTGCCTTTTAAATTATCGGTAAGGTAAAAATAGATAATTTTGTAGTTTTCTTGGGTAGAATCGAGTGGCGTAGTCAATTTTTTTCTAGAAGGAACGAATTTGGAGATAAAAACCAAAGTTGCATTTTTTAGATGGGACACCCTGTATATTTTGTTTTCATAAGCATTTTAAAATATATAATTGTTGGTATATATCTCTTTGAATTACTTCCGAATCTTACAATAATTAAAAATAATTGTATAGATGTAATATTTCATAGTAGGCCTTGATATAATGATTTTAAACAAATGAATATAATAGTATCCTTTCGTGAATGCTAGTCAGACCGCTTGTCAAAATTTGTAAGAGATCATTAAAAAAATTATTGTTCTTAAAACCTCTACTTGTTACTTATTCCTATTTTTCGTTAGAAAAAATGGCTAAAATGAGAGTTTTATCAGAACTTTGATAAGTATGATGTTAGTTTGCTATATTGAATCGAATGAAAATCCGCATGATGCCGCCGAACTATATTGTACAGGTAGTACGATTTTGTATTCACTATAAATTTACCTTCGGCTTTTTGTTTTCTATATTCATTCTAGATATCCAGACAGAAAGCAACCTTTTCTCGATATATTTTTTTGAATTAAAAAAAAAATTAGTTAACTATGGTGCGGTTATGCAGCCAAGACCAAAATCCTATAATAGAAAAAATCGAGAAATCGACGAGGTTAATGTTGTAGGCTATGGAGAAGCAACTCCTACTTCGTGTAGGGCTATTGAGAAAGAAGTTGGGGTGAAAAAGGCTGGAGCCCAAACTGTATTTTACAAATATAAAATTAGACCATATAAAGTCAAAATCGTTCAGCATTTACATCCTGGGGATGCTGAACGTCATCCCATTTTTTGAAATTGGTTTTTGCAGATAACTCAAACCAACGTGAATTAGGGATCCGTTATGATATGATCCAATGAGGCGTATTTCACAAGCTCTGGTATTTTCAATAGATATAATACCAGACATTCGTATCAAGAAAACCATCATCTTTACATTGAGCTGGAGCAGCAGGGAATATTCGGTTTCAGCGTTTCTTGTTTTATTTTGGGAAGGTCACTAAATCTTTACCTGTGTATATTGCAAGATATTGTTATATTATTATTATTAATTGCTAGATGGTGTTCCCTTGGCTTACAATAGGACGGGGCGCCTGCCCATAATGCCGGAATAATACGCCCTTTTGTAGAAAATAATTTTCCTGAAAAATTGATAGGAATCAACGACTTGTAAGATGGCCACCACGATCACCCGATCTTTCCGTCCTTGACATTTTTTTATGGGGTTACCTACAAAATAAAGTTTACCAATCTCGACATCGCACTATAGAAGAACTACGTGAAGCCACTACACTCGAATTTCAAAATTTGCAGGGACGATCGATCATACTTTTAAAGAAAATAAAAAATAAATATTCAATCTGACAATACAGTATCACTATATACCGCCATAAATGTTTGCACAAATTCATCAGGATTTTTTATTTTTACAATTCAAATTCGTCTAATTAAAGTTTACACCAAATAAATTAATGTTTTTTAGAAAGTAAATGTATTTTAGAAGTAATTTTTGGAACATGTAAAGTCTATAGGATTTTATGGACGGGTTTAAAAGCATCCGGTGTATATTTTACAATCAGTTGTATTCCCAATGTCGCAATTTTATACAATAATTTGAGGATAATGAACCTGTTAATAATTTCATTGAGATAAAACCAAATTGGCCCTTTGATCTATCCTATGCCTTGATGTAAAGTGATGCTGCTTTGACAGACCTAGGGCTGAGAAATTACTACTTGGTAATATAATTGGTATACATATATATTATGATATATCAGATTACCTATAATAATCAATAACACTTTTTATTAGAATAAAAGTAATATTTAAACCTCATATTCTTGATCCCAGTTGAGAGCGGATCTTTATTGATAATTCTCATCATTTACCTTTCATTTTTATTTAAAGAAACTTTAGAAAAGAAATTCTGAGGCGTTTTTTGAGATGCTCATAAGTAACAAGTTTCAGCTTTCCTCGATCTGGCAAACGGACACCGCTTTCAATTATAATCATTAGAGTAGCCCAGGTGAATATTATAACTGGCTCTTTCTGATGTTAAAAAGAGAGACTGCTTAAATACAGCTATGGTCAAACTCCAAAATATTCTAAAGTATGATCACTCAACACTAAAATCGTCTGTTCTGCCTCTTTCGAATAACAAAAACGCCCATGAAAACTACAGACATAGCCCATGCACCGACCTAGGCAAATGCACACCTGCCACTAGCTGCTGGCCAAACATGTCCTATTTAAGTAGAACTAGTATAACGTTGCTGACGGCCCTTACGTTGTAAAGGTTTCAAATGCATTATTGGCTAACGATATTGTTATGACCAGAAATTCCATATTAGTTAGACCACATATATTTCTTTTGAATATTTTATAATAAGGCTACTTTACCACGTTGGCATCTATATTGATATAAAGCTTGTTACTGTTGCTACTGAAAAACAAAGACCTTTGTTTGCGTATGTCTTGCATATCAAATTAAAAACCAATACTCTTGAATATATCAAGGGATATATTTACACATCAAATATGGCATCAATATAAGTAAAGAATTGGTGAAAAGCTTATGGTAAACAATATCAAAAATGTCTTTATTTTCTTTTGTTGCCGTTGATCTGCGTTGGTGTGAGGATAGATTTATTTCGTATCCAATTTATGTGTTTGTTTTATTTGGATGTTTTTCTTCCTTTTCACTGAGCTATCTTTAGTCTAAAAATGTCCACTAAGGTGTCTTGTTCCAAATTTTAGAACAAACATAATTATTTTATTGGACTGCGGCAAAGCCAAAATGAAGGGGGATGATTGTAGCACTGTATGCATACGTAACGTGCTTCTTGTTGTTCTGTTAGAAGCAGTCAAGGGGGAAATTGTAGCGGTTCTTCAGAGACAAATCAGTGGAATTATCGGTAGAAAAGGAATAATCCCCAACAGCGCGGCGATGAGCAAAAGTTAGGAGTTATCTTGTATGGACTGGATTATTGATAAGTCGGTTCTCTTTTCAAAAGAATCAACGACGTTAAGTGTGGAAGATGATGCCGCTCCCCAGATGTAAGCAGAGTGCTTTAGGTTGGGTATTATTTGGGAAACTAGAGAGCGTGTACGTTGGAAGGTAAGAAGTATTTTGTGGCTCGAAAGAGAAAACCAAGCTTTCTAGCTGCTGGTATAGCTATTAAAGTAATGTGTTTGTGCCAGCCTAGATCATGTTCGAAAGCAATTCCAACAAGATTAAATGTTTCATTGTTCTGTAGGGCTTGAGAACGGGAAGTTTTACAGAATAGGCGTAGTCGCGCGTTTTTTTAGAGACACACGCTGTAGTATGTCTTTGAATATTGTATTGTATTGTATCGTAGGTTTGCTCAAGTTCTTATTTAATAATAATTATTGTAATTTTAAAATAGAATTTTACAAAAAATATAAACATTTTAAATAAGTGATTTTACCTAGATTATTAAATATTCCAGTCAACTCCTAAGAAACTCAACGGGCACTAATGGATCACTTTTCCCCTGCTAAGTTAGGCATGGAAATCTCCTATAACTCCAGGTAAATTCCCAAATTCCTTTATGCAAGCCGTGAACGTCTCTTTAAATTACCCGGTGTTTGGTTAGCTGATCCTTTGCATCATTAAACAAGTTTTGAGAGAAGGTTACCACTTATTTAAATCCTAAGATGGTGTTTATTAGCTTAAGGCCAACCTAAGTTTGTTGCCTTTGGTGTTTTATTATGGGAAAATATTCATGTAAGCACAAAGTGAAAATGGTATGTATTATGTATGGATGTCCGTGTGTGGGATAAAAATAAAAAATGCTAGATTAATATCAAGCACAGTTTGTAAATTTCCACAATTTTATTTTAATTCTAGTTATTTAAGATTAGATTCTCCAATGCGCTAGATCGGTCTAATTTGACAATCAAAAGTTTTACACTAACAAATGTAAGAATAAGACAACCAAGTTTTATACTATGAATTTGTTTCTAAGTTTATACGCAAATTTACAAGAAAGGACAATATCAACAAATACTTGTTTAAACTTCTATTATTGTCATAAACTACTTATTTTTTTAAAATGAATTAAAATATCTTATAAGTATTTGTGTTTTTTACTTTTTGTCCTGGCCCCGAAAGTACTACTTTCGTAGCTAGCAACGCATAGCAACCAGGTATCACGAAGGTTAACTTTCGTTACCATTCGTGTTGCTAGGGCCACGAAGTTCTCTTATTTATACAGTAGTAGAAAAAATAATATATACCACAAAAATTGTCACTATACCTCTCCTCGTATTTTTCTTTATTTGTTTTTTTTATTTATAAAAACTGTTTTTACCTGAGCCTTATTGTATCAAATTAAATTAGGAAAAAGGTTAATCTAACTAGTAAAACTGACGCATTAGATAACCCAGCCGATAACTTTTCCTGCACACGACTTTCGTTTTCGAAATCTCGACTAATCCAATAAATTACAAGGGCCGATACCAAAATTACGTATTTACGACCCGATCCCTTTATTCTTTTGCCTGTTCCAAAACTATTTTGATTATCGCCGGCGAACTAATTTATTTGATGTTATCGTGATCAAGGTAATTATATAAATTTACAATAGTTAGGCCAATTATTACTTTGAGGGAAAATACAGATACGTTTTAGCCCTAATTTGGGCATTTACAGTATGATCACTTAAAATTGAAAACGTGTATTCTGCCGCTTCCCCTTGAAAGAACGCCCATGAAAACTATAGACAAAGGCCCATGCAGCGATCTAGGCAAAGGCACAAATGCCACCCAGCGCCGACAGTGAATGGATCATGTACCGGGTGAGTCAACAATTCCACGGAGTAATTTTATGCATTGAAGATAAGATTTGTCGATAATAAGCTTTTGTGGTTGGATATTCTGCACATTTTAAATTATACAGGATGCGTTCAAAAAGTAGGGTGTCACAAAGTTAGATTTTTTTAAATGAGACACCCTGTATTTGAATAGATTTTTGGATTCTACGTGTAATTTCATAACTTGGTCATTTAATATACGAAAAAGTCATAGTTTTCAAGACAATTCGACCTGTAACGAAAATTTAGCATTTGCAAGCATCTCTTTGTTGTGAAAATCTACTTAAACTTTGAGTCCAAGCGATTCACAATTTGTATCGTGAGTAAATTAAGTCAAATAAACCTATCCACTATGAAATATTTGACATCTCATGTACAGGGTGTTTTATTTATAGGTCCAAAGTCAGAAAACTTCTAATTAAAAAATGTCACTTTCGTCAAAAACTTTTCACATTTTGTAAAGAATGTCCTATCCCTATCTCTAATAGTTTTTGAAATATTCTGATTGACATTTTGAATACAATAGATAATGGGTACTTCTCTTAGCGGTAGAAGTAAAAACCTGTAGGTAAAACTAACTAAATACAAACATAGATATCTCTACATTTACACTAAAACGTAATGAACACACTATTTTTCTAACTGTAACTCCCCAAAAAAAAATCAGTTTCTTCTTAATAAATGTTCGAATAGATGTTCCTCTTGTTCAATACACATGTCAGTTCTTCTAATGATATCTTCCTGGACATTTGATAATATGCCTGACGTTATTGTTTGACATATATCCCTAATCCTATTCTCCACGTCCTGCATTGTTGCAGGTGGTGTGACATATACCCTATCTTTTATGTAGCGCCACAGAAAAACATCTAGCGGGGTAAGGTCACAAAACCTTGGTGGATGCAACAAAACCCCCACGGCCAATCTATTTTTGAGGATAGTGTTGATCCTAATATTCTTTGGCTTCGCCATAAAAGTGGGGGGAGCACCATCTTGTTGGAGCCACATATTTAGACGTTCATCAAAGTTTACTCTTGCCAATAGTCTTGGCAACTCCTGTTGCAAGAAAGATAAATAAGTAAATCCATTTACATGGCCCTATAATTCTGTTTTGCAGAATGCCGCACCACATATTAACCGACCAATAGTTTTGGTGTTGAACTTCACGGACCCAGTGTGGGTTGTCCGTTGCATAATAATGAATATTGTATCTATTGCCACCACCATTACTTCTAAATGTAGCATCACCTGAATGCATTATACATTTTAAAAAAATTTGGTTTTGTTCAATTTGGGCCAGTAACTATTGGCAGTAAATTACGCGTCTTTAAAAATCTTCGTCGTGTAATTCGTGAGGTAAGTCAATATGTACGGGCGGTATTTATACTTGGCTCCTGGCCTATAGGGTGGTTCAAAACGCTTTCAAGAAATTTGATATTATTTCATTAATGAGATTATTAAAATGTCTGCATTATGGAAAGTGGATGCATACCTTATAACAAAATAAACCGTTATCAAAATCGTGAGAAGTCAAATAGCATGCAGGGGAGAAACAGAAATTTGCCAAATCATTTATTGGTAATTTAAAAAAAAAATCAAAAAATGATATGTTCGGGTATTTTAATATTATAAATTCTCCTGTCCTAGAAAATAAAATATAAAAGTCAGCTTATACGTTACAAATGCATTTTTTATTTAAAAAAACAAAAGATAGATAACACTATTTTTATTTAGGACTTTTATGCACGTGGGGGAGAAACGCTCAGCAATTTAAAGACGTTCTTCAAAATTACAACTCCCTTTAAACCACTTATGACCTAATCATAAAATATAAACTAGATTTTTTCATACGAACGCCACTAAAGCAGGATTTACAAGAAAATATCATCGCGTTTTACGAGATTTTTCCCCTTTTAAAGCTAGAAGTTATGGTTGTAGGTACTCGAAACGCCGCATCTCAGCCCGCGAACGTAAACATATTATTACTTCTTTCCTACATCCGCAAGATTTTAAAGCAATATTACCGCTTGTAAAGTTAAAAGGTTCTAAAAGATTTAAAGATACTTTTTTAATCGGTCCAATGACAGGTTTTATGCAGCAAGTCATCTTTTCTTGTTTTTGCAAAATTTAATTTTTAATATCTAAAATATAAAGGTAACTTATATGAGGACACATGACGAAGTTTTATACACAACCATATATAGGATGTCCGACAAGTCTTATTATGAGCAAATATATTTGCTATTAGTAAAGATAGAAACACCAAATTTTAGGTGTATCTTACTAGTTAATAAATCTACTTTTTTATGTAATTTAACTTTTTCAACCACCTTAATGGGTGACCCTAGGGAGTTGAGATCAAAAATTTTAAATTCCACCCGGTGCGGTGTGGTACCTCATTTTAAAGCTCTTGAAAAAAGAAACATTTTACCGCCACTCCGAGGTCCGTATCTTAATTCGTTTTTAAATGGAAATCCTATAAAAATTAGAAGTCGTGAAAAAAAAATTAAAACTTTAAGTACCTTTATTTCTCTTACGACATTAAAAGTTGTTGGCCGTGCTAAAGTCGATCTTGGAACTCTGCCAAGAAGTAACACCTGCCATTCTCGAAAATGTGAGAAGTGAGTTCCAAAATCGACTTTATTACTGCCAAGAAGGTCATGGTGGTCATTTTGAACAACTTTTAAAGTAATAAGAGAAATAAAGATATTAAAATTTTTACTTTTTTTTTCACGATTTTTAATTTTGAAAGGTTTGCCATTTAAAAACGAATTAGGATACGGACCTTGGGTTTGCGGTGAAATGTTTCTTTTTTGAAGACCTATAAAATGAGATAAGACCACACGGAATAGGGTTGCATTTAAAATTTTCGACCTCAGCTCCCTAGCGCCACCCCTCAAAGGGGTGAAAAAGTCAAATTATTTAAAAAAGAAGATTTATTAACCAATAAGATAGACCTACAATTTGGTGTCTCTATTTTTACTAATAGCCAAGATATTTGCCTATACTAGCTTCTCAGAAACCTTGTATACAAACAACACTGAGGAGATTTAACACTGGGGGCACAAGTATTAATGTTGGCATTTTAGATTCATAGATGGCAGTGGATAAAAGAAATCGTATTATTATAGACCCAAGGGTGCCGGGCGTACCAATTTATCGATAGATCTATTTATTTCTTCTATAATCTGCCGATCTAATCACAAAATCTAGCGATAAATGGGAAAATCAATTTATTTCTTGATTTTAACTTGTTAGTTTTATCCATGAAACAAAATGTAATATACCTTAAATAATAATTTTATATTGCTTTATAAATTATTCATCCGTAATAAATTCTTGTGGTTAGCGGTTTTCGTCGTTTTAGAACCCTTGTGAAAACTTTCCCTGATTCACTTGTAAAAACTTGCGACTGGGCCACGTCGATTTATTATTATTTATCTCGAGCTGGTGTCTTCTTTTAAAAACTCCTTGTATTAAACAAAAACTAATTTAGTTTTGTTACGAAACAGCTTTTCATTAAAAAATTAGACTAGTAACATAAGATTTTTCTTAATTACATTTTTATTTTTTACTACATTCTCTAAACAACTATGCAAAAAATTTCCACATTTAAATAAAAAATTTCTATTTTTTTGTTAGACAAAGAAACACTATATTGATTTAGATCGTTTCATCTAACACAACTTTTTCTGTAATATGGATTGGGTTGTTAACAAAATATTTTGAAATCAGGTATTGTTTTGATAATTTCCTTTAAAGTTATAACAAGAGCTTTATTTTCTCATTATAACAAAGTGTATGGTTAATTTAATTACATTTCTTCAATTTAATCGCCATTTTTGATAAAACAAATTTCTTGTGTTAAAGCTGAAGGAGGTCTAAAAGTCAAATTTGACCCTTATTCTTTCATGTTACTTTAAACCTAGTGCAAATTTGTAAGATAATTGTAAAGCTTTATTTAAGATGATCTTCTTTGTGTGTATAATCTTTCTTCTAAATACTTATATAATTACGTATGTACAGATTACAATTAATCCTATTACATTTAGCGTGTAAGATGTAAGCTTTGCTTCACGTAAATTTTACAAATTTCGTACTACTCGTGGGCAGAGTATACCTATCTAACCAGGTAAGTGTGGGGTTAACTGATCCCCTATATCATTAAACAAGTTTCGAGAGCAACTTAAGACTCGTTAACTATCCTGAATGATTTTAAACAGCTTAAAATTAAAGGACGTTTGTACACCTTGATGACAATTCCTCAATGACCTGAAAAATAAATTTTCAGTAGAAACTTGTATTAAAAAATCATACAAAAGACTTTAATAATTTTCCTTTAATCAAGTTTTATAATTAATGTTATTATGAAGGTATCTCCGTAATTAATCTTGGCAAATTGTGTCGTGCCAACACTTGCCTACTCTAATTTAAGCGACATAAATTGAAATAATCAGTAATTTTATATTTCCACATACACGGTAAAAGAAAATAATCGTTGTAAATCAATAATTCGCACTTTCAGACAATCTTATCTTAGTATATACTTAAGTAGAGATTGTAGTATGTTATGAAAAGTTATTATTTAATTAAACGAGGTTGACGTATATTTAAGGCAATAATTTAATAACACATGCTTTAAGACCAGGCGCGGATTTAGGGGGGGGGGGCGCCCCCTAGAGCTTTCTACAAAAAGTATTTCAATAGCGGATTTTACAAAAAAATATATTTTAACATAAATATTAACCATTGGAACATGTTCTACAAAATATTATATACAAAAACAAACATTTGTCGTCTATATATAAGGTCTATAATATATAAATTATATCACAAAAATATGAATAACAGATCTATAATACGAATATATTATATAAAAATGCAAGCCTTTTTCGGCATTTTTGATATACATGCTCTTAGATGGTTTCTGAAATCATTCCTTACTTAAGGAAACAAATAACCAAATAAGGTTTTTGTCGAACATCTTTTTTGGAAGCAATTTTTTTTGGAAAAAAAGCTTTTTCAAAAATGAATTTACGAAATTTTTCGGAAATACTTTCTAGAAAACCCGTTTCGAAAGTACTTTTTTTCAAAAAAGTCCTAAGAGTTTTTCAACAGATGTTTTTTTAAAAACGGGTTTACGAAATTCTCCCAAACACGCATGTCGAAAGTACATTTTCTCAAAAATGTCTTTAAAAAAATAATTTTTCAAAAACAATTACAATTTCCGCAAATGGATTTTTTCGAAGATGATATTATGCTATGAAATCTATTAGATTGGAAAATGTTAAATAAAAAAATACAGCATTTACTTTAAAATTATATTTTCAAACTAGGTAATTTGGATTTTAGAGTAGTTGAAGATCTCAAGATTGTGGTTTAAAAAGGAGTCGCTTAGTTACTTGGTCCTATGCAGATCTTTTGTGTCACTAATCTAAAGGTTGCCCAGATTTAGTAAGCTTTTCGCAAAGCTTAATATATTCCTGGGGGCCATGACCCTAAGTGTTTTGCCATTTGCATAGTTGCACTATGCACTTGCACAGTATATGTTCTGCTATTTCTGCAGCTTCACCACAGTACCGGCACCTTCCGTCCTCTGTTTTGCTCATTTTCTAGAGATGGTACCTCAAAAGGCAATGTCCAGTAAGAAGACCTGTGGTAAATCTTAAGTCATTTTTATTTAAGTCAAGAAGCTTCTTGACTTTGTGAGGAAGTAGATGAACCTTTTTGTTTGGGCTGGAATGTTTCTCCAGAAGGATTTCTAGTTGGTCTTTTTTCCATTTGTGAACATTCTCTAAAATGTGGCTTTTTGTCACTTCCGATCAGTCCACAGAACGGAGGCTCGGCACATTCTTTCGCGAGGATGTAAGCTGTTTCATTGCCTATTATGCCCTTAAACCTTGGCATGAGGGCATGGTAGGTAATGAAACCTAGTAGGCACATTAAAGTTGCCTTGTTGTTGCTCCCTAGTTGCTTCAAGGATTGTTGGCAATGGGTTAAAATGGGCGTGGGGTAAATGTGGGAGAGATACCGCGTGGGGATAGATGCCACAGGTTACGTGATACGCGTGTTGGTACCTACAAAACTTTGGCAACTGCGACATCGGAAGTCAGCTGACTAGTAAACGTTGTTTATGCGGTCGGTGGGTTTTTCCTTTGCCTTTTGAGTTCGTAGTTTAACATTTTCATTGCCTAATATTATACAGGGACACTTTTTTAACTTTAGTAGCACATTAAATTTTAATGATATAATCGGGTTTGATTGGTATTGTTCGAGTTTATTTATAGATTAATTTGTATATTTTAGTTTATGTTTTTATTTTGTTTTTTGCAGAGAGATGCGGCGTTTCTTCCTACCGAAAAGGATAGATGCTACATATTTTGGGTGGGAGAGTTGCCACACATTGAATTTCTGCGTTTAGATAAAAGTATTAGCTAATAACCAGGCTTTTAGCACATGCAAAAAAAGTAATAATGTTACAGTGCCCATCAGCGTAAAGCTAGTGCCAACCCAAAAGAAAAATTGACAGAAGACTTGGATTTGTTGTGTCAGCAAAATTGCTACATGAGATCGGTACCATATTCCCCACCATATGCAACATACATAAAATATTATGCAAACGAAAAGAAATTTAAAAGGAGGCTTCTTGTACCTTATGAAAAGTTTTATGAGCAATCTCTCCCTATAACTCTGGGCATAACTCCCATATTCCAGGGGAGGGACGCCTTCAAAGCCTCTTTTTTAAATAATTTTTTTGTAACCCTGAATTCACTTCTTTTTTGGCTTTTAGTGTTCCATAAAAATGGAACACTTATGGAATTACTTCAGTGTCCATCCGTCTGTCACAGGCGATTCCTGTTATTACGTTTAACTGATCAACTAGCAGATCTAAATTTAAACTAGTACTAAGTCCTAAACTTCTTGGAGAATCCCAGAGTTATAGCTTTACAAGTCAGAAAATCTGAAACTGTTTGCTAACTCTATCTGAAAATATGTTTTTCCGTTTATCTGCCAGGAAAAAATACGTAACTATTTTTAGCTACTTGTCGAATTGATTGTGTAAGATTTTTCTGTTATAACAGTCATTGTCTTCCTGTTTCCCATTTTATATTGATTTATATTTAAGGGTACCCGTATGCCACAATGTTTTATCATTAACTTTATATTTATATCATTAGTTACAAAAAAAATTCTGCAAAGAATAAGAGAAAAAAATTAGTTATGGCAAAGCATTTTTCATAAATATGTTGAGACTACATTAAATTGAATGTTCTTCGCTGTTTTCATATACCTTCGCGGACATATTGTACCTCTCGAGTTCCATATAACAAATCTTGAAAATTTTATATTGCTTTCGAGGTATTTTTATTACATATCTGGCATTCTTGATAAAACTATTATTGCGGTTCAACTTAAACAGAGCGTTTTTAAAATTTGGGAATTTTACCAAGATATGTTACCTTTAATAAAGATCAGAGGGAATTGCTTTGTAGTTAAAAAGTAGGGTTGCCATCTGTAATTTTGAGAAACCAGGACAGTTTTTTTTTTAATTCTAGTATTTAACGACCAGGAGGAGGTGCGATGTTAAACATTATTAACTTCTCATAATCAGGAGCGAAGTTGAGTTTTGAACACTCTTGACCCAAAAAATGTAAATTCCTACATCATTAGAGGAAAAGGGTTTAATTGAAATATTTTACTTCAAAATATATGTTCTTTGTTAATATACGTTTAATTCAAATTATCTTAGTGTTGTTCCATCAAATGAGCTTAATGGAGTCCCTTGTGTGAGTTTATGGTTTAAAAATACGCTGCATCATCTCTCCATAAGGTGGTATAGAGTAACTGATGACAGAAAAACAGAGTTAGTTTTCACTAAAATTTATACTGGCACAAAAAATAAATTCCTAATCTGGCAAAATACTTATGTAAGTTTTATGATTTTATAGCAAAAGACCTCATGTTCTTACCAAACACAAATAGCATTTGCTGCATAGCCACAAAAACCTTCTTATTGTATACCTACTACTTAAAATTGTTTTCTACCCCCTTGAGAAACAATACTCCCTCTAACCAATAATTCGCAATAAAATAATTGGAGAAAAAGTTTTTAAATTAATAAAGAAAAAATAGCAAAATTGAGTAAATATTTTTATTAAGATACACAATTTAAAATGTTTAAAAAAATATTCCCTATTCTCCGATAAGTCCGATATATTGAAAATGGATCTATTATACAGCCCGGCTGCGAACAGTGACGTTTGTGAGAGTTAAAGATGCGATAAAAATTCTATAGTCGAATATACCAAGTAGTTTTACAATTTTTAACTGTAACTGTGGAAGTCTTAGTTCCAGAAGGATAGATACACTTTGTACTGGCACTGTGACTTCAACTTTAATCTGAAACCAAACGTTTCTAGGGCGCAGTTTTCTTAATAACTTAAGAAATCGTCTGTGATGCCCCCTATCAGGGCCGGTCCTAGGGGCGGACAAAACGGACCCCTGTCCGGGGCGGCAAATTTTATGGGCGGCATTTAGGCTGGAATTTGTAAAATAATTATCTCTTTTAATAAATTCGGGGGCGGCATTTTACAATTTTGTCCGGAGCGGCAAAACTTCTAGGGCCAGCTCTTCCTCTATTCTGAACTTTATATCGGGTCGGCGTTCCTGTTACTCATTCCCATAACGCCCGGTCCAAGTAATGTAAAGAAAAACAACTCGTATATACCTTGCGTAATATTTCAATAGCTGTTTGTCAGTCTCCGATTCATAGAACACAGGAACTTAAGCTGCTGATACTTTATATAAACTTTCTACGTATATTTTTACACTGCAAAAGGAACTTATGGGACAGGCTTGTTTATGTTTATGTTTCTCATAACCTAACTTTCTACCAGTTGTAAAAATTTTACGAGTATGCAAGAGAAAGAAAACGAGAGAGAAAAAAATGAGAGAGAGAACATGAGAGAGAGACATAATTGATCTATCCGTTGTAAAATGGGTTAATGTGTAAATGCATTAACTTTTAATATTCTGGGTTTGTATCCAGTTTTTGTTAATTCTATAATGTTTAATATTGATTTCTGGATTCACCCTAGGTAAAAAAATTAGGAAAAAACGTCTAAGAACAAACTTCTTATTCCTTGTGTCTCGTTTAATTCATATAATACCCGATTTATAAAGCCAAAGACAAACGATTTAAAACTCGCTTCAAACACAAGCAATCAAAAGAAGATTTCAGTTTGTTTAATATAATAACGAACATTAGAAAGACATATTTAGCTCTAAGCCAAATCCGTCAAGGAAAATATGAAAAATGAGAGACATAAAAAGTTTGCGGATCGCGAAATTAGAGCCAGGAAATAGGCAGCAGAAATGTATAAGGCGATTTGGCCGAAATAACTTGTCATATTTCACTTTTTAAATTTATGCGTGTTCCTCCTCTCTTCTTGAGCTGCTCTCCGGCAGACAGGACACCCGGGTTTTTAGAGATCTCCTTTATTAATAAAGTTTTCTTGCGATTTTTTCCGAGGCGAACTTCGGTTGGTTTGATTGCCGACAATTTGTCTATGACATCAATGTGACCGCTTGTTTCTCAGGTAATAAAACTTACAAATTTATCTTTAAATTACTTTCTCTTTACAAGAGTTTAGGAATATATTCATTATTGGAGCCGGTTTAGTAAGTAATCAGTCTCATCCCACAGCCTGTTATAACGAGCCTATTACAGTTTTGGGTCAGTTAGAACACACAGGTAATGAAATCATCAGCGATGCATGCATTCACTTTTATGACCAATAGGGAATATGCATCTAACTGCAATAAATCTGAAATATATTTTTTAATATTCTCTACATAAATTAAATTTTTGTGGTGATTGTTTTTATCAATTTATTTTGGTCTTTATTAATAAAAAAGGATTTTCTACTGCAAATTGTCGCGCGAACTCCGAAACTTGTAAAACGTGATCTCATTGGCTGTGACGTCAAAAGTATTATAATAAGTACATAGCGAATTCCAGTATTGTAGGGTCATCGAAAAATCAATAAAAATGGCATTTAATGCGTAGCTCATCCATTGAAATATCCCTGCACTTAATATTTAGTCAAAAAATTATAGACTGTCACGAATAAATTAACAGTATTCAAAATGTACTCATTATTGGCTGAAATATAATACTATTTTCAAATTCCATGCGGACGTTCCAATATGACGACGCTCCCTCCCCCCTTCACCACATTATGCACTATATGTATATACTAGAATAGCTGGATGTAAGATTTGCCAGAAAATTGATTAGCCGGCCAGATCCCCAGATATGAAACCGCTTGATTTCATTCTCTTAGATCGCTCAAACGGTACTTTACAGAAACTCCGCCCAAGAATAACTGAAAGCCTACGGTTATCTAAGAATTTAGGCGGATTAATACTGAAACATTTCAGAATATCCAGGAAGGGTTCGAAACTAAGCTGTTTAGCCACTGATGAGCTCATTTTGAATTATTACAGTGAATTTTCAATTTATACTCAATTTAATAATATCCAGTTCTCGTATAATGGCTATTACTTATTTAGAAGTATTACTTTACTCGCTTTCAGCTCGCGTAGTTTTTCTCACTATACATTCTAAAAGATTAAAGAACAAAAAAGTTAATTAATGCAAAATACGTTTCAAGAACAAATATAGGTATCGTACAATTATTGCTTTGCGAACATTTTTAGCGCCCCCATTATGTAATTTACAAGCCACAAGTCTTTAACGTTTAAAAATAGGGAACTATTTCGATGTAATATAAAACCCAGTCAAGTCGACATTCATTAATTCTATCCTTTATTTCCCAGTTCTCCCCTAACTTGTTTTAAAATATAGCTAAAGGAAACCAAAATACTAATAAAGACAATCTTCTTGGTTTCCCCAAATATGAGTAAATGGGACTGTAAGGAGTAATTTCTTCCTATTTTAATATTTATAAGTATAACCAGATTTAATTTTAAGTCTTGATTCGAGACCCCTTTTATTAGGAATTATGGTTACAGTCTTACTAAATAAGTCACAGTTATTGGATATTTAGTAAATATTGATTTACAAAATAAATGTAGATACAGCACCATCCATCGATCTATTCGTGGTTTGGTAATTGGCAGTGACATTGGTCAGCTAATACAGGGACTAGGAAATTACCTATTTTTCGTCTTTAGCCACTACCGGTGTGGTAACCAAAAACGACATTTTCCAGCTTGTTGCTAAATATTTGATTACAAAATTATAGAAAATTATAGAGTAAAACTAGGTAATTCTTTGTTATTTGCCTACTTTCTCATAATTAATTTGGATAATTTTGTGAATTATTATTATAACTTCTCAGTAAAATTAAAAGTAAAAAAAGGAATTTTATTATTAAATATATAAAATTCTACAGCAATGTTAAACGTTTTCCAGTTTTTGCTGTTTTGTGGTTATACAGTGTGCCTACTTAAGTTGGAACCATATGGAAAACTTTTTATTATCAGTTTTACGAAAAAAAGGTTCATCATAAAAATATCTTCATGGTCTTAAACTTAAAATTCAACCACCAGATATCAAAATTTTTCAGTTATATACGAGGTTTATCAGAAAATATGAATTTTGCCCACCAGTAAAGTACCTTTTTTTTGACAATATCGGTAGTTGTTATATAGGAAAGTTTATCAGAATTAAAAACTAGGTTCTAATATGCAATTACATCTGTCCTAATTTTTTTTTTATTTTTACAAATTTTTCTCAAATTGATTCTACCTGGAAAAGTTATAAATTAAATTTAATTGTGTAAATGTTCGGTATTGGGTTTTACACAATTAAATTTAATTTATATTTTTTTCACATGGAATCAATTTGAGAAAAAATTGTAAAAATAAAGAAAACATATATTTTTTAGGATATATGGATGTATTTGCATATTAGAACATACTTTCTAATTCTGATAAACTTTTCTTTATAACAATCACCTATATTGTCAAAAATAAAGGTGTTTTACTGTTGGGCAAAATTCATATGTTCTGACAAACCTCGTATATGACTGAAAAGTTTTGATATCTGATTTTTGCATTTTAGGTTTTAGACCATGCAGAACTTTTTATGAAGAATAAGCTCTTTTTCGTAGCTTTTGTCTAGGCAAATGCTATCTCCCTGGGCAAATGCTATATGCCCGGGCAAATGACTCTTTTATTTTCTAATTCCTAAAAGACTTGGCAAATGCTATTTGACTAGGAAGGTGGTATTTGCCGCAACCCTTTTTAGGAAAATGGAAATGAAACTATTTTTTGAGGAAACCGGAGCAAAAACTATTAGGTAACAACGAAAAATTCTAAATATTTATTAACATGACTATAAAATTGATAAACAACCCAAGAGCAAGACGAACTGTACATTGTACAATTGTACATATTGCAGGCATATAGTTATTTTAGGCAAATGGCTTTTGTTTAGGCAAATGCTATCTGCCTGGGCAAATGACATCCAAAAGTAATTTCTATTTAAAAGTTATTTACCAAGAAAAATGGCATTTGCTATAATTGTTGTTAGGCAAATGACTATGAACTTATTAATGTATTATATTAGCTAATGTGTATAGTTCGTTTTGCTTGGGTCTAGGCAAAAACTTTGCCAAAAAAGGGTTTAGGCAAATACTACTCTACTACTACTAGTCAAATAGCATTTGCCTAGTCTTTGAGCAATCAAAGTAGAGTTTAGCGTCCCTAATAAATATAAGAAACATAAATTTGTCCGTTATGCTAAATCAAAGGTATTTGGAAAGAAACATTATTTAAAAATGCAAGAGATTGAGGATACGTTAGAGCTTCTTCTAGTAAACAAAAAAACAAATTAATTAAATGTGTATTATATAGAATCACATCGAGAAGAAAAGGCATAAATTTTATATTGCGAAGACTAATATTGGAAACTGACTTTAGAGGAATCCATAATATACATGTAAGAAAACTATAATGTTATAATCGCACTTTACGTTAAAGGGAATAGAGTTATGGGTGCATAAAACATGTATTTCGATATTTAGGCGAAACTTCGTAGAAGCGTTGCTTGCTCAGAAATTATTAGTGAACGTGACGTATAGACTCATATAGATTGTGCCGGATCTGGTTCACCGGTTAATTATATTTTCGATATAATTAATAGTAGGTTGCTCCGTGGCGTGTATCCGCCTTCCTCCGGGCTCTTTAGGCCTAAGATAATTTTGTATACCACGATAATTTTATACACAGCAACCCCAAGTGTAATTTAGTTTGGTTTATAGAGGATGTAAACTACCGTTGCTCTTTTTAATAGAGGTAAATCTAAATTAATTAACATTACATGTAATTATCCCAAGATTAAAACACAATTGGATTACACAATGTTTATAAATTGAAATTTTGCGCGGAGATGGCACGATCATAATATGTCTTTGTTGAATTAGCGCTTTTCTCTATAAATAACATGTCTTAAAATTAATAGTGATTAAATCAGAGGTTTCCCCGATTGTGCAAGATTTCCTCCCATACTAAACAGTAAAACAGTTTGTACAGTTTTTAATATTTTTTGAGCCGCATGACGATTTACTTTATATTAGACAAATAAAAATAGTATTTGGTCTCAAATTTGAAACTTAATGAAATACCTTTTTTTGAAAAGGTAATATTTGATTACTGTTCTTCTTTGTCTCCGACTTTAACTAACTTTTTTTAGTAAATATCCTGTAAAATAAATAACTAATTTAATATATTCTGTTTCAGGTGGTGAGTTACTTACTTCAAAACTAGTGTAAGTGTATTACATAAATCATGCTAAGTAGCCAAGTGACGTAACGTTTTAATAATTTCATTACAGAAAGTCAAGCAACAAAAAAGTGACGACATATTTATAACCGTATGACCCAGTTTGTGAATTGATTGGATTAGACCGCGTCAAATCGTACTTTTTAACAACAAAAGCGCTTTATAGGTAGCTTATAACATAACTAAAACGTAGTGGCTATATGTCCGCCGGCGGTAGGTTACAGTTAGACTTAGAATTCCGCCGCAAGGCGGACTCATGCAAATAATAAGAACTTATCCGCCGTAAAAATTATAGTGCGGCGGAACGCAATGGTTGATAATTAATTTTCCGCCTTTCGACGGATTTTACTGCATAGTAGCTAAGATCCGCCGACAAAATTTTGGTAAGCTTTATAATTTATATATCTATATAAATATCACTAAAAATTTACAAGTTGTTTTTCCCACACATTTTTAGATCAGCGTTAAAAGGTGAGGTGAGGAGTTGTGAATTACGTTCTCGGACAGGTTTGCTCAGTTTTAGGTTTCAGCAGTATTTTTTCAAATTTTTTTATCTATCTTTGTTGAATTTTTTACTGTCAGGTAGTAATGACACGGAAGGTCTACTTCCTTGTCAGGCAGTAATAAGTAACGTTCTCGGACAGGTTTGCTCAGTTTTTGGTTTCATCAGTATCTTATTTAATAAAATGTCAGTTGGATGCGGAGTTGATAAAATTTTATACCAACACGAATCGTGCAGTCGCAGTAAAAAAACTCAACAAAGATAGATACAAAAATTTGAAAAAATACTGCTGAAACCTAAAACTGAGCAAACCTGTCCGAGAACGTATTTCACAACTCCTCACCTCACCTTTTAACGCTGATCTAAAAATTTGTGAGAAAAACAACGTGTAAATTTGGAGTGTTATTTATGGGCATTTCTCTACTGACGTCATTTTGCCTGAAAAAATGTCTCAAAGATTTTATTGCTCGAATTATCCAATGAAGTGATTTAAAATGAAGCTAAAAATAAAGCAAATACATTAGTTCATAAGGCTAGTAACAATATGCAGAATATTCTTTATTTTTTGCCATTTTATTGGACCATTTTTTATTCGTTCGTAACGGCGACGTTACCCCCCAACCAGGAGACTGTTTTTCGGTATTTAGAAAATGAATAAATAATGATTAGAACAATATTTTCTTAAATTTTATAACATGCACGCATATAATTCATTATACATTTATATCTAAGATTAAAATTGCAATGGTTTTGACAAGTTTCGTAATAAAAATCATGCGAGACACTGAGTTGCCCAGTTAGTAGAGAAATGCCCTTATATAAATATATAAATTATAAAGCTTGTCAAAATTTTGTCGGCGGATCTTAGCTACTATGCAGTAAAATCCGCCGAAAGGCGGAAAATGAATTATCAATCATTGCGTTCCGCCGCACTTTAATTTTTACGGCGGATAAGTTCTTATTATTCGCGTGAGTCCGCCTTGCGGCGGAATTTTAAGCCTAACTGTAACCTACCGCCGGCGGACATATAGCCACTGCGTAACTAAAAGCATTATCCGATACAGCTTTCGCATAACCGTTACGAACTGGTCAAGCTTTCGTGAAAATAGTATCAAGATTAAATCTTTAAATTCCGATAACTTTCGTGCAGGTTATTTTAAAAGTGGACTTTCTACAATTTTCATTAAAATAATTATCGAAGGGTCATGTTTTTGAAGTTGAGTAGCTCATATTTAAAATGTATTGCCCGGCTCATTATTTTGTGTAACAAATTGCTTTTTAATATTAGATTTAGCTTAAATATTTTAAAGCAAAGTTTATTTTTAGAAAAGTATGATTGTTTTATTGTCACAGATTGAATTATTTTTATTATTTACGTCAGATACGGCCAAAGGAACCTATGACATATTGTTTTTGGGTTCTTTATAAATTATCTAGTTTAGAAATCACGCATTCGATAAAGACGCTTTCTGTAGACACAGTAATATTCTTTTGAAAGGGAGCTAAAGTTAGTGAATATTAGTACATTCATGACTACATTACTCCAAACCTAAATCTCGCAGTGGATCTTGTAGACACGTTGTCGCCCATTTAAGATCGAAGCTCTGGAAGTGGTCATCTATAACGCTTTCTCTTGTCTCGTCTCCTTCTCGACACCGGCACCGTCGCGGCGTCGGTAACGAAGATTTGAACTTAGTAATTAATGTCCATCTGCCATTAAATAAAACCCTGGACTTTGTAACACAAATAGATATATATTATCTGAATAAATAAAAATTAACTGTACAAAGAAATATATGATAAATGATAAAAGATTAAAATAATAAATATAAAAACAGAAGGTAACAAAGAAACAGTTAACGAATGTTAAATAATGAAATGAACAATGCTGGACAAGCGTTTACGATAAAAGATTCAAATTACAAAAGATATCAAAATAAAAATCATTGTTCTGTGATTTATTAATTCCCCATATAAATAACTTTAACACATTTACCCTTAAAATAGATGACCCAGTGAAGTTATACAAAACCCCTTATTACAAATTCGCTAAGTTCTTTTCCCGCGCGAAATACGCGACGCGACGCGACTTTTAAGAGAAGTTACCGACTTCCCATTTCTATTACACCCTACATCTCATCGAACGACCCGGTACGAACTAACCTCTCTGTATTTCAATTTCTATACCTAGCTTTAGGGTGGGTACTCTAGCCACTCTACTGTTACAGGACCGAAGTAACGTCGAATTTTATACAGAATAATATTGAATTAAATGTTTCTTTGTTTAATGGACGGTTTATCCATTGTATACAGGTTAAAATACTATACTAATCTATGCTAAGGCTCTTGAATACGTGATCGAAAAAAAACCTCTGTTGTTACTTTCTAAAGGTAAAAAAATCACATCCAATAAGCCTATACAGAAGGAGCTCGAAATTGATAAATCTAGCAGTTACTCATATCCGTATTAACATTCCATCTTTTCAAAAAAAAGGAGAATATTCGTTAACTCGAGATAATTAATAAATAGACAAAACGTTTATAGATACGCCCCTGTACTCTAATGGTATATTCTTTTACATAAACGAGAAACAGGATTTTATCTCCGTTTCGATATAACCGTAACTGACCTCTGTTTATAATGGGAAATATAGTAAATATTGATTCTAATTTCCAACACTGGGTATTAAGCCCCTTTTGTAATTTTATGGTATCTTTAAAGACCACCCACATTTACAAGTTCTCAAAAGTTATTTAATATTTTAATCTAAATGAATTCGTTTTGTCACATTATTGGCGGTTAAAATTTACGTAGAGAGTATAATGGACAAAGTAATTTAAAACCACATTCCTTATAAAAACATTTACAATGGTTGGGTGCAGAAAGAAAATTTAGTTCGGAATTAGCTAACACAGTACTAAATTATAACAGGGTGTTAAATTTTTGTCAAGTTGCCCACGATCTAACTAAAGCCGACCAAGGTCTGTAGCGCGTCGGAAGCGGTCGTGTAACTGCCAAGCGTAGAAGGTTGTACCCAAACTATCTCGTGTTGGTTTTGAAGTATAATTGTGTATTTTCGGACGAATAGTTATGGATAGGAACAAAGGGACAGAGCCTGCAATTATACTGGAAAGGAAAAAGACCTATTGCTAAAAATAGTAGGAAAGTGACAAAATTTTATTTTTATTTCAGTAAATGTACATTTAATCAGAGGTCCCCAATTTTTTTTTTCTGGAGAACACTTGCCAATTATTTTTTGTTTCGCAGACCCCGTGCCTGCCTAATATTGAATTTACCTAAAATTTAAAACGTCAAATGTGTTTTTCACAGCTGATACAGTGCTTACCTGGATAGGGATTCTTTTGTAGAGTATTGTAAAAGAAAGAGGACAAGTACTTACAATGTCATAAATACAAGATTCATAGGCCTAAAGTTTACAAATTAACCTATCATGTTCCAAAAGACCCCCTTCGTTGGGACTTTGATAAGGTTTCTAATAATAATAAATAATAAATAAGGTCAATAACAACCGAAGGGGTAGTCGTTACAATAGCTATTTTATGCAAGATGCAAATACGAAAAATGGAAATCTATACGGTATCCATTTGGTTTTGAGAATGATGACAGAAACAACAATTGAACAAGAATTAACCCTATTGCTCAGTTCCATGGACCGTTTACACCACAAAATATTTTAGTGATCACAATATTCATCTTTTCTTTCCTGATAATCACGGAGGAATCAGATTTCTTTCTATCCGTGTTGGCGAAAGTGCATTAGACAAAGACAAATAAAACAAGGATTTGTTCAAATTTTTATCGTACATTCTTTGCTTGTGGAAGTATTGCTGGTTATATTGTCGCGCTAGGGGTCGTCAGGGTTGATAAAATAGGCTGCGGTTTACCAAAACACTTATATTGATATCAGGTACAAGCACAATAATACACTTACGTAACTAAGTTGGGTAGCGTAGGGGGCAGCTTCTAGCCGAGTACTTTGTCAGCCTAAAGGGCTGGCGCTATTCGTACTATGCGTACTATTCGTGCGGCACCACAGTGACGCCTTCTCGTCGGGACACGACGCCCTCTCTTTGCACCTCGCTGGTACGCTTTTTATATGAATCCCCCAAGAACAGTTTATACTAACAGTTCAAACTGGTCAGGGTTCATAAAATAAAGGCGAGGCCAGCGATATGCAATCGCAGCACGTAGAGTGGTTTCCGAAATGTTAAATAAATAATATGAAAAATGTATAGAAATTTGGAAAAAATGATGAATATCTGGGGAAATATGACAATATACTTCGAAGATTAGTCATCGCAAAATTCTTTTTTTCCTGATAAAGTTCTCAACGTAATCCGGTTTATTTCTATCCTTGTTAACACAAGGGGCATTGGTAAAAGACAAATAAAAACGATGTTGTTGCCAATAAAATAGAATAATCAAACATTTCACCACAGGCGGCTTTGTTTGTGCGCAAGTATTTCTGGTTGCCTATAGTGAAAGTTTAATCGGAGTCGTCATAAAAAATAAATTTCTAACCTGACAAAATACTTACCTAAGTTTTATGATTTTTTAGCAAAAGACCTTTGTTTTTACTAAACACAAACAGCATTTGCAAAAATCTCGTTTTTATTAAACAAAAACAGTGTCAGCATAGCCACATTAACCTTATTATTTAAAAGCATTTAAAATTGTTTTCTACCCAAATAACAATACTACCTCTAACCAACAATTTGCACTAAAAGGATCGGAGGAAAAGTATTTAAATAAATAAAGGAAAAATTTCAAAAATGAGTAAATATTTTTATTAGGATAAACAATTTATAATAAGGTTCCGATATATAATGAAAATGGATCTATAATATAGCCTACCTGCGAACAGTGATGTTTGTGTAAGTTAAACACGCGATAAAAATTGTTTAATCGAATATACCAAGTAGTTTCACAATTTTAAACTGTAAATGTTGAGTCTTAGTTCCAGAAGGATAGATACACTTTGTAATGGCACTGTGACTTCTGCTTTAAACTGAAACCAAACGCTTCTGGGGCGCAATTTTCACTACTTTCTCAATAACTAAAGAAATCTTCTGTAATGCCCACTATTCTCAACTTTATATCGGGTTGGTGTTCCTGTTACTCATTCCCATATCGGCCGGTTCAAGTAATGTAAAGGAGAACAAATAATATGTACCTTGCGTAATATTTCAATAGTTGTTAGTCAGTCCCAGATTCATAGAACACAGGAATTTAACCTGCTAATACTTCATATAAACTTTTTAAGTATATTTTTACACTGCAAAAACAACTTATATCATGGGACAGGCTTCAAATAATATGTCATATTAATCTTTCACATAACCTAACTTTCTACCAGCTGTAAAAATGTTACGAGTATGAGAGAGAAAGAAGACGAGAGAGAAAAAAATGACAGAGAAAGAACATGAGAGAGATACATAATTGATCTCTTCGTTATAAAATGGGTTTCTGTATTGTTTCTGTCATCATTCTCAAAAGTAAATGGATACGGTATAGATGGTTCTAGTTCAAATACATATGATTAAATAAATGTTCCGTTTTTAGCACGGAACATTAACAATAAACATATCAAAGAGTTTTACAGTACAAGTGTATACAAAAAAAATTAACCCTATGTTAAACTGGATTAAAGGTTTTGCACAACCAACTGCAGATGGATTAAAATTTAGAACAAATCAAAAAAGTCAAATATAAGAAACATAGAAATTTTCCTAGCGGAAGTACGTAATTTTAAAATTTAATAAATAAGATTCTGTAACGCAAGGTAATGGATTTCTGAAAACACATCTTTTTAATATTCAAGTGAAAAATGCAATAAAGTACAGTCACATATTACAGTTAAAGTCAAAATATATAACGGCAATTTTAAAAAATATGTTCTCAAAAACAATTTACTTGTTATTGGCAATAAATTGATATCATTTTTCAACGCCCTTACCTCAAGCGATTCTTTTCTCCGATAATCTTGTCCTATAAACACGATAGGAGTTTTTCCACACCCTTTTTAATGTTTTAACAGTCTGATATGTAGACAGCTGTAAATTGGCACTTTTGTCGAAAAAAACTTAAGAAATTAATTTCGTACATTTTGTATGAAAATTTTTACGACAGTAAATAAAAAAAAAACTAAAGATCAACAACGATCGATCGCGCTACCCAATTAGGTATCTATAAATTTAATATTCTAGGTAAGTCATTCTAAAGGTATGGTTTCCTCGGGGCGACCATGATAGGCGTTCGTCGTTCGGCGATGATCGCGAACCACTGCTAATGGCAAAGTCGCTCAACATAGCCCCCTGGAGGTAGACGATTACATTGATTTGCCATTGAGCAGTGGTTCACGATCATCGCCGAGCGACGAACGCCTATCATGATCGCCCCGAGGAAATCGCACCTTTAAGCTGCACGCTCACTTAGGCGAAGAGAAGAGAAGAGAATTTTATCCGTCCAAGAAACTTACGTGTAATCAAATGGAAGCCCGCACAACGCCTCTCGACGCTTCAGTGTGCGGGCTCCCATTTGATTGCATGTAAAGTTCTTGGATGGATAAAATTCTCTTCACGACGCTTCGCCTAAGTGAGCGTGCAGCTTTAAGGATGTTTATAAAAGTGATGAAAAGTCATATATCTTGATTTGATCCTGATTATTAAATGAGAGTAATTCGTAGTTCGCATTCGTAGCATAAAATTATTGAAAAAAGACAAATTACGTTAATAAAAATTTTAAAAACTTATTTAGGTTTAAAGTTGTGGGATATTTTGGGCTTGTCAGTGTCATAGACTTATCAACTAGGGGAGACAAGATAACTAATTAATAACTAGCCTTTTGTTTGCATGTTTGTTGCACTAATGCATTGCAAATGTGTAGGACAAAGAAAGAGGAGAGATTCGCTCGCGCACAGCTGGTAAATATCGTCGTGCCGTTGTTTGGCGGGGCAATGTCCATGTTGAATTATATTTTTTCCAGAATTGCTGAAAGAGTTTCTTGGCCAGTATATTGAAGGGCACATTACAAGCACTTAACATAAAAATTAAATCGAAAATAAAGTCCGCAAAAGGTCTCTGGCATCTTTTTTTTAATTTATGGTTTGTACGGTTTATGTGTTTTCTTACACATAACTCTTTTCAAACATAACAATTGTTCGTTACACACTAAACACGTCACGTGACAATCGGTCTTTTAAATCTGGGAATTCCCACAAAAACCTTCGCACATGGTGAGCAAAGAGCCGCTTCCTACCTACTTCCGACATCTGTGCGGCGCGACGAACACTGTGGAATGGAAATTTACCAAAATAGCAAAATTCCAGCGACACGACCTCGGGACTCGACTCTACCTATTTTAACTACGTCGAAAACCTACAGATTTACAATATAATACCGTAAACAAGTCTTACGTTGTTTGCACCATACAACCTAATACCTACGGACTAGTAGTAGGAAGTCCGTGATGGTATACAAATGTATTTTCATTTCATTGGATATCTATACAGATAAAGTTATTTTGTATCGACAATTTCCAATTATAGGGATATCTTGCCATTATTTCAACTTGGTTCAAATTTTACTCAAATTTACTTTGTTGCAAACAGATGCGGCCACCGTAGTAAATAAAACGGCGAGACGAGCCTAGACAAAGATTGGTTATCTTGACCACCTGCGAAATGTATAGCCTATTCCTTGTGTTTGTCGTATATCGCCTTATGGCGCAGAGACGTTCTCCCTATCGACGAATCCCCTGCAAAGGAAACCTAAGTGGTGAGCTTTACTTATAGACTGGGGGAATATTTGTTTACCTGGAGTTTTCAAAAGCTGTCAGTTGAATAAATTAAAATTATTGAATACCCAACCCGTAATACCCATAGTCCATGTCCATTCTCGAGATTTTGAGTAGACATGTGAGACTAGCAATTATATATAAAACTTAACTCCTTAATTGGCGCTAAACCGCGTGAGTGCGCCTTTTATTGTCAGTCCAATAAATAAAAAAAATGTTTGTCGTATATCGACTTATGGCGCAGAGACGTTCTCCCTATCGACGAATCCCCTGCAAAGGAAACCTAAGTGGTGAGCTTTACTTATAGACTGGGGGAATATTTGTTTACCTGGAGTTTTCAAAAGCTGTCAGTTGAATAAATTAAAATTATTGAATACCCAACCCGTAATGCCCATAGTCCATGTCCATTCTCGAGATTTTGAGTAGACATGTGAGACTAGCAATTATATATAAAACTTAACACCTTAATTGGCGCTAAACCGCGTGAGTGCGCCTTTTATTGTCAGTCCAATAAATAAAAAAAATGTTTGTCGTATATCGACTTATGGCGCAGAGACGTTCTCCCTATCGACGAATCCCCTGCAAAGGAAACCTAAGTGGTTAGCTTTACTTATACACTGGGGGAATATTTGTTTACCTGGAGTTTTCAAAAGCTGTCAGTCCATGTCAAGTAGATTTACCCATTCTCGAGATTTTGAGTAGACATGAGACTAGCAATTATATATAAAACTTAACACCTTAACTGGCGCTAAACCGCGTGAGTGCGCCTTTTATTGTCAGTCCAATAAATAAAAAAATTTAAAAAGTCGGAACTTAGTCGGGCTTGAACTCGGGACTTCTGGTACAAAACGCCTAGCACTATAAACACACACACACCAGTAAGGCTTTAAAGACTGAACTGTAATTCTCCGAATTATTTTCGCAGATAAAACTGACAATAAAAGGCGCATTCACTCGGTTTAGCGCCAGTAAGTGGTGAGTTTTATAATTGCTAATGTCATAATTACCACTCAAAATCCCGAGCACGGGCAAATGACATACATATTTGGCAACGTCGGCGGTAGTTGACATGGACTATGGTATTACTTTATTTTTATTGAGTTTTTAAGGTTTTGTTTGTTTTTTATATAAATTTTCTTAAATATGTTTCAGAATAACAGTAGGTATGTCATGACTTGTATAGATGTGTTTAAGTGAAACTGTCGAAATTTAAAGAAACCCATAGAGAAACCTAAACCCGAGGCAAAATATTTTTTTTAAACTATATGAGACCGCCGAAAATTGATTTCAGATTCATATTCTATGACCCAAAATTAGGGTATTCAAAATTTCATCAAAAAATTAAGTATTTCCATTAATCCGAATAATTACCAAATATATAAAAAAATGGTACAACCATCCATAGAAAGAAATCATCACAGGCATTTTCACACAAAAAAAATTAAAGTTTTTCGTCTCTCGCTATATCACTACAACACAACCTTTAAAGCTTGAGCGTCAGCCACTGTGTAGGTGCCGAGGCACCGATAAGTCCCAAACAAAGTAAGGAGTTGGAAATAAGTAGCTCAGCGCTTTGTTGGAAGTGATGCAACTTATAGATATTCGGTAAACTTTGATTTTACTAATCGATAGTTCGTATTTTCGCATGTGGTATTTACGATTAAAAATATTTACCTACAGTAAATTTGTTAATTTGTTATAAAGTTTATTCTTCTGCAAATATGCCACATAGCTGAAAGCCTGACATCAGCCATTCTCAAAAGTAGACTAGATTAAGAGTAGCTCTGGAATGTCCAATCCAGGACCGTAGCTAGGGGGGGGGGGCAGAGTGGGCAAGGCCCACTCTGAAAGAAAAAGTTGCCCACTAGAAAATCACTAAAATCATTGTCTTGTCTACTAGAAAAATATTACATCATAAGTTTGCCCTCCCCCCTAAAACTTTAGTTGTCCCCTCTGAAATCAAAACCTGGCTACAGGTCCGCTCCGATCGTTTTACAATGTTAACAATGGTACGTCCTCTTTGCTTCTAAATCTATAGAATAATTTGATTAAATAAAATACATTATAGAGCTTGCTTAAAACAGGATAGCATTTTATTGATTTAAATAGGTAATGTTTCGACTCCTGTCCCAGTTTTCGTTTCGATCACCCGGCTAATTTAAAAGCAATTCAAATGTTAAGCATCCCCCTTAAAATTATCTACACTGGCAAAAACTCCTTAATATTTATTATTATTTTTATGAAAAAGGACCTCGTGTTTTTACCCTCGAGTAATTTCGTAAGTCTTAGAAGTGTCGCGGGCACAATATTATTGTAATTTTTACATAATGGGCCCTGATCGATCAACGTTGTTGAGCCGGCGGTAATGAATGGCCTATTAAACGATCAGGTCAGGTTTTCTAATGGATTTTAGTCAGGAAACCAATTATTAAAGCTTGTAGTTATGCCTGAGCAACAACAAAAATTTGTTTTATACTTACCCAATTAAGAAAAATATTCATAAGGTGACATACTTTCTCTTCTAAAAAAATCGATTAGCCCAGGCTTATTCAGATGATAAATTATTGCGTTAGAGAAATAATTTTTGGGGTATAATATGTGTGTTTAGGAAGTATTAAAAAAATCAAATATAAACGAAAATTTTTTACCGTCAAAACAACAGTTCGATCGCTCGAGTTCATTCCCCGCCTTATCAGTGAGACATGATCTAGAATAGTGATAGCTGTTGGGTCATGGAGAGCTAGATTTAAATATAGAAGAATTTTAAAGATACAACTAAAAAATCTGTCAGTCTTGAAAACAAAATATGTTGTTAGTAGACACTAGTACAGACTCATGTGGATAAATGCTTTAGGTCTAGACTTTATTCGTTTATATAAATTTAATAATTCTTTCTTTGTAGTATATTCTTTGCAGTATATTAAAATCCAGCCCCGGGATTCTCTATCGCTAAGACCGGTCTTATTTGACACTCAAGGCTTTAAACTGACAAGTGTAAAAATAGGACAGTTAAGTTACTTATGTACTATAAATTTATTTCTGACCCTTTTTGCAAATTTGTAAAGGAACACACAATTTATGTATAGTACTTACACAGAAACAATATTTCCAGACAGCTGAAAGACTGCTCGTGTGCAGCCTCTCTCTCGTCTAAGTCCTTTGCGCCATCGTTCTTTATTGCTCATCGTTCTTTAATGATCAGGACCGTAATGGAATGAATTTATTGGTAGGTTTTAGTCAAATGGTTTATTTTTAAGAGTTCTACAACCTGTTAAAATAAATGCTTCAACTTTGAGAACATCCTGTATAGCCTTTTATTACAAACCAGTGAGTTCCTATTCTTAAGTCAATCGTGATCGTCATTGCCAAAACAAGAATAATTTAAGTATTGAAGTGTATTTTTCACATTGTAATGGCGAAATTTATTTTAGCAACAAATTCCAAAATAAACACCATATGAAATCGTAGGAAATCGCTGAAATACGTATTTAATTACGGCTTATTAAACCTTTTTAGGGATTCCGGTGTACAAGTAGACCAACAACAGAATTAAATTGCACAAACTATTACGTAAATTATGTCAAACAAATTAACTTTAACTTCTTGTTAAATAATAAAATTGTGTTTACAAAACTTCATTATGTTTGTCTTAGTTGGATTGGAATTATTTTTTTATTTTTCTCATATTCCCACATAGAGCTGACTTTATTCTAGATCGCTGAAATATCATAATATTCACGGTTTACTTTCAATGTTCGCGTAGGCCATTATAGACTAAGAGATGGCGGCGTGAAAACCTACATAAGTTTTTCATGATTATTTCGAGTCCCTAATAGCCGGTTGCAGAAAACTTTTAATCTAGTGTTGAGTCTTAATTCAGCATGAAAAAGAAGAGATAGTCAGTTTAACATAGCGTTTCATATACAGCACTGCCCAAAATAATATCTCTTCGATGAATAAACAGACAATTGCCACTGAAAAACCCTTGGAGATGTTTACTTTTTCATTTATTTGTAATACACAGAGAGGACTTAACTCCGAATTAAAACTCCACAAGATGCTGGAATTAAATTTATGTCTTTGAAAAAATCTTTCATAATATGCTATTTAGTTTGGCGAAATTTTGCATTCGAATATTTTTTATCTTCGTACAACCCACGAAGGCAGCAAGCCTACATACGTAGTAACGTGGCTTGTATATGGCGCAAAACCGAGTCACATACAGCCGTTTAATAGGGTGTGTGGGGTGGTACCTTCTCGGTCGAGGAAGATTTCCTCTACCACCTCCCTCACTCAGCATGCATACATCATACACACAGATAGCTTCTGGCTGTTTTGCAGCCCGATCTGTTGCCAGTGAGCTAGGTATAGCTCAGCAGCGGCAAAGAGTGAGTATTATGCCTTTATAGAGTCTCGTCTTCGGTATGGTATTGCTTTTTGGGAACGTGCAGTCAGGTTCTTCTGGATGTTTTATTTGTATTTTACAGAAAAGAGCTCTGTATATAAAATGGGCTTTCGAACATCGTATAAACCGGTGATCATATCAGAGGAGTTGGAAACTGTTACCTTAATATCCAAGAATGAAAAAAAATTAATTGGTCCGAATTCTTACTACATGACCCGACAGAGACTGGATAATATAAAAAAAAATCTTTAACCATCTTCTTCCCTGAATGTTATAAGGTATACTTTTTACAGATATTTCTCTTGATATTTGTAGTTTTTATACATAGCTTTGTCAATAAGTTAATCTTGGACAATAAAGATTTATATTTTGAACTTGTTGAAACTGTTCTGTACGGAAGATGGGTTTTTAATTTATCATAATTAACTTGGTAAGTACCTACCTTTGTATTGAGGACTATTAATTAAGTAGGTACCTGTTTTTGCATCGGAGTATGCCCACTATAACAAAAAATGTAGGAAAACCGAAGCTAATTTATAATGTGAATTTTAACATAAAATATGGACTGTTTGAATAATATACCAAATTGTTGTTCTTGAAATTTTATAAATAAAACCATCAGGTTTGTTACGCCCAAGTAACGGGGCTCGACATCCAGACTCTGATATTCGTGACGTCGCTATCTCTTAGCCTATAATACTTTATTCTAAATCGCTAAAACATTATCCTAATATTCACGATTTACGTTTAATATTCATGTAGGACATTAGGGGATTATATCCCTGCCATTGTTGCCTTTGGAAGTATTTACGTATTTACCTGCATGTCTATACGAACAAACTAGTCCAAACATATTACGCTGTGTTTGAAGTGCGCCATTTACGCAAATGATCCATTTGTATATGGATAGCTGTGAAAGGTAAATGTACAGAGTGGAGTATCTTTAATCGTAAAATCATACACCGAGATAATGAAGTATGTACCGGTTGAGTCAACGAATGCGCCGAGTAATTTTATGCGTTGAAGATATGATTTGTCGATAATAAGCTTTTGTATTAAGGTATAGTTGGAGATTCTGTCCATTTTAGACACATTTTGAATTATACAGGGCGTGTTCAAAAAGTAGGGTGTTACAAAGTTAGATTTTTTTAATGGATTTTTTTGCTTCTACGTGTAATTTCATAACTTTAAACATTAAACTAGTGAAAAGGTTATGAAATTCCACGTAGAATTCAAAAATCCGTTCAAATACAGGGTGTCCCATTTAAAGAAAGCAAACTTTATGACACCCTACTTTTGAACGCACACTGTATACTTTAAAATAGTTTTAAAATGTGCAAAATATCCAACCATACTTTAATACAACAGCTTATTAGTAGATTGTGCAAGGCCGATTGTAGCCCAAAAACCCATGTTATTTCTTATGGAGGTTCAATCTGCAATTTTGGGAACGTTTTAGGGCGTGGTCACTTTTTCCGCAGGCAGAAGCAGTTTTGAACAGGGTTGTCTAAAACAGGTGCGGTTCTAAACAACCCTGTTTAAAACCATCCCTGCTCTAAACAACCCTGTTTAGAACCACCCGTGTTCTAAACAACCCTGTTTAAAACCATCCCTGTTCTAAACAACCCTGTTTTGAACCACCCCTGTTCTAAACAACCCTGTTTAGAACCGCACCTGTTTTAAACAACCCTGTTCAAAACTGCTTCTGCCTGGGGAAAAAGTGACCACGCCCTAAAACGTTCCCAAAATTGCAGATTGAACCTCCATAAGAAATAACATGGGTTTTTGGGCTACAATCGGCCTTGCACAATCTACTCTTAGTAGCGACAAATCTTATCTTCAATGCATAAAATTACTTCGCGCAATCGTTGTCTCACCCTGTACCTAAGGAAGTATATAAACTTATATCCGAGAATTCTCTAAAAAGTTTTAAAATTGAGTACTGGTTTTTAAAATCGTCATTTCTGTGACTTGCTTGATCTCCAAATGATTTTCAGCATTTCAGCTATGAACTTTCTGAAATAAATTTAGTTCTACTATCGTGAAAAATGCATTATACTGCAATTTGATTTTTATAAATTCTACATTTGTCAGTTTAAATCCTTAATGGTGGTCTAAGCAATATAGAATTTAACCATTAGTATTCGAAATACAAAAAATACAACAAAAAATGTTCAGTCATTGGTTAAATGTTTCTGTCACCGTACAATATCTGTTGTCAGTGGCGTATTCAGGGGAGTTGGTTCGGGGTTCGCCCCTTCCCCCCAAAAAAAGCCTAAAGTTTATACAACCTTTATATTCAAAAGAGAAAAAGGAAACAGAAGTTTTTGTCTTTTTGTTGTCACAAGCCCACTCCCTAGAGGTATTCTTGGCTAAGCTACTGTATGGTGTCAGGTGTGGGGCTGAGTTGACTGATTGCAAAACATTATGGTAATTACTTTAAAAATAGCACAACAAGCGCTAGGAAAGACGGTAACTCCGATTAAGTGGATACCACATTTACTAACCTATGAGCAAAGAAATGCGTTAACTTGTCAGTGTTTAGGGAACCGCCGCGCCCTTTCTTCTAAACACAACGGTGAAAAAATTCATTAACGAACGTACAGTTTTTACAGGAATAACTGATCTGTTGTCAGCAAAGGTATGGAGAAAGTCATCAACTATCAAATTATAAACTACATAGAAAAACACAAAATCATCCATAACAGACAGTACGGATCTTGTCACCAAAGATCCACAGCTGATCCCCTTACCTTTGTCACAGATAACTGGAACAAATCTCTTGTATTTCATAGCGAATCCCAGATTGTTGCTCTTGATATTTCCAAGGCCTTTGACCAAGTATGGCATGCCGCACTCCTCAGCAACTACCTTTTTACGGTCTTCCTACCAAACTATGTACTGATAATAGCTTTCTCTCTAATCGACGCAAATCTGTCGTAATAAACGGTCACTCACCTAACTTCCATACTTTTAATACTGACAAGGTTTAGTCCTAGCTCCAACCATATTTTTTATATCTTCTGACAGCCCACGAAGGCCTAAGTCTATAAGTACTATGTATCATGGTACTGTGAAAACCCGATTCACACATCCAGAGCTGGAAAGATTCGTAGAGATTTCACCAGCCCATTAAGAGAATGTGTGGGGTGGTTCACCTCGGACGAGGAAGAATTCCTCTACCAACTGTTGGAGATTGATCCCCTTTCTACAAATACTTCCACGGATTTTTCCTGAAGAACTAGCCGCTATAATCCCCCCCCCCCGCCTTGACAGACAGCCTAGAACATCCCATTTCTCTCGCTCATTCGTACCTAAGGTCTCCAGATTATGGAACAAGTTTCCTGCAGATGTTTTCCCTTCCCCTCCCAACCTCCAATCCTTTAAATCTCGTGTCAATAGATTGCATTTTTCTTCTATTCAGCACCCACGGTACGTTAGTACTTAGGCTTGAAGTCTACGTTGGCTGTATCAGATAAAATATCATTTTGTTAAATGTTCTTGTATTTCTAATAACATTAAAGACCGAAGTTTGTGGTGCCTGATACACCATTTATATTGAATAATATATACGTTCACCTTATTAAAAAAAATCAAAAGTTGCTGTGATATAGCAAGAAACGTCCTAATATCCGAATTTAATTGTCTAACACCTCTATAAATCTTTAAAGCTGTGATGTAAGACAAATATTTAAAAAAAATTGATGTAGCAAGCGAAAACTCGCAATATTTCGAATTATGTGGTGCACGTAAAAAGAAGAAGTTTGAAATTTTGTAAAAGTTTCCAGGGAAAAACCCCGAGAGGAACAACTAGTTAAAATAATCATTTGTGTTTTCGAATGGCGTAGAACAATGCTAAAAGTTAGACTGTTCCTTGAGGTGATGTTCGGTGTTCGGCTTACACATATAAAATAAGAAAGTAATGGTTCGTTATGCTGTAACATAGAGCGAAAGAGAGATGCATTGCTCTTGTTACTTCAATAGTTTAATAATTAACTGTCAATATATTTGCAAACTGGTCCGTTGGTGACAAAGAAAAATAAATACCGGTCCGCCATTAAAAAAAGTCTGAGTAGCACTGCTTTAGACACTATCTAACGTCATTTACCATTGGTCAAATGACTGCTTTTTAAATTGTAATAAATTATACTAAAAAGAAAAAAAAATTAATTAAATTATCTCAGTAATTTTTTTGGAAATAATATTTTTCGGTTTAAAATGACTTGCTACAATTTATGCAATGTAAAAAATACATGCAGATTCCTTATTGTAGCTTTTGACAGCAATAAGATCCGTATGTTTCAACTTAAACTACTTACCCGATCAGTAACAATTTACATTCGTAAACGTCTCCAAATATTTAAATGACCCATTAACTAGGTTACAATAAACCTCTTTTGTAACTTTCTTTTGTTCCTATTTCGAGATAAATTATTTTCAAATAATAAACTTCGCCAACTTCACTCGCACTCGAAGCAAACGAAATCATGGGAACATAGCAGAAGAACAAAATCATAATCAGCGACGGCCTGGCTGCTTAGCGTAACGAAGGAATTGTATTTGGTAAGTTAACCGAATCGACGGTTTTTGAAAGCGGTTTCCCGCGTATTTCCATACGGGAATAATCCTAGATTACAGGAATAAAGGGCGTCGGAATGGACCCAAAATCAGACCTAATTGTAGCGTTTGATTGCGTTTTTGTTGGTCCGCCATTCGACGGGATAATAGAGTCCCCGCGTCAACGTTTTGTTATTATTTTTCTCATTTTCTCTCTGAATACCGTTTTGGAGTGAATGTTTTATTTAGAGTTTGTGGTTTTGTACGGGGGTGGTTTGCCGCTTATTGTTCCGGGCATAGAGGGCCTTGGAGAATTAAATTTTTTATTTAAGTTGCCACACATTCTTTAAGAGATTATAAGAAAAAGTAAAATGGCACTGAACAATTTACGTATCAGTAATAATAAGGACTACACAGAAAAATCAGTATCGTATATTGAAGTAGATATCAAATCAATTCACTCAATGGCACACTCTATGCCGTATTACACAATGCATATTAGGTTTATTTTAATGATTAGTTTATCATTGTTAACCAGTAGGTTATAAGATTGCTTGAAATATAAGGTTTCATTGGTTTTTAAAAGGTCGTTTAAATATAAAAATTATTTGATTATAATTAAAAAATGTCACTTTTATCAAATGGAACACCCTATATATTCTCTACCATCTTATAGCTCGTCAAAAACTCTTCACATTTTGTGGAGAATGGCCTATCCCTATCTCTAATGGTTTTTGAAATATAAGAAGTTTTCTAACTTTTGACCTAGAAATAAAACACCCTGTAAATGAGATGTCAAATATTTTATGGTGCATATGTTTTTTGACCTAATTTACTCAGGATTCAAATTATGAATCGCTTGGAGTAAAAATTTAAGTATAGGATTTTCACAACAAAGAGATGCTTGCAAATGCTAAATTTTCATTAAGTCCAATTATCTTGACAACTATGACTTTTTTGTATATTAAACCTAGTCAAAAAGTTATGAAATTACACGAAGAATTGAAAAATTCATTTAAATACAGGGTGTCCCATTTAAAAAAATCTAACTTTGTGACACCCTATTTTTTGAACGCACCATGTTTAATTCAAAATATATTTTTTTTAAATATCCAACCATACCTTAACACAAAAGCTTACTATCGACAAATCTTATCTTTAAGGCACAAAATTACTCCGCGCAATCTTTGACTCGCCCGGTACATTACTAGTGAAAAACGTATAAAATTTTCAGGCTTCCTTCAGTTAAGCTTCCTCAATCAAACATAAGTAAAATAAAAATACATCCTAATTACACTCTAAAACCCGGTATGCTCTTGAAGAAAGGGGACGGAATATGAATTTTTAATTATTTTCGCTGACTTCTGACACAGAGAAAGAAATCCACGGAACCGCCAACTTTTAAAGTTCGTAATAAGTTTATTGACAACGGAATTACAAAACTCAGCAGCGCTCTATGTTTCGAACTTTTGCGAGAAAGTTTTTCCGAGTAGAGGTTACTCTATTATTTACAGCTTATAAAAATCTTTTATAAGTTTGTTGAGTATCCCCAGATTAGTTTATAGCCAGTACTTAAAGTATAATAAATTCGAAAGGTTAAATAATAAAAAGTTGAAATGGGTGACTTTTCACAAACTTTTATTGTTTTGTCGGATCTAGATTTATAGACGTATACATGAAACAACTAAACTGAGTTTGTAATATTTTAATTTCAAAAAACGAACTGACTTCAAGAAGAAAAGCATAAAATTATGTTTTTACGTATGTATTGCTGAAGTTAATGTTAAGCTTAATTTTGTTCAAAATTAGGTGTAGGTCCAATTTTAATGTTTGTAGTTATTTATTAGTGAGCCTAATGGTAAGCCTAATTATTGTATTCGACTTTAATTTGTTTACCAAAGTTCTAACGTTTAATCTCCTTATGAATTGTTTATGAAATATTATTACGGATTCTTATACTGTGAGAATGTGTCCATTTGAGACTTTAGAACTTTGGTGTACATATTACTTGAATTTGAACAAAGTTAAGCTTACCATTAACCTCAGTAATAAATATGTAATAGCTATTTATCTATCAAGTGCGGAAAATGATACTTTTCCGTACGCGACTGCAGTTGTCTAGTGCGGAAAAGACAATTTCCGCACGTGTTGGGTACAATGTTTTTTACGAGCGTGAGGAAAATTATCTAGTTTTCGTATTTTTTTAAAAATATTTTATATCAGTATATATGTAGCTGAAAGTCAAATTTAAAATTCTAACTTATATTACTGCAAGTTTTTGAAAGGTCGGAAAAGTATACTATATAGAATTACCTCTTCTATCTTGAAATTGTTTATTTTCTTTTTTGCACACCAATTACTAAATGTATCCAATTCTACTCAAAAGTTGGATAAAAGTCGAATAGCTTTTGTATTTTCACTTTGACGTCTATATTGACAATCAACAAATAGGTAAATAACACAAACTTAATTGCACAGTAACGATATAAAAAGGCCCTGTAATTATTCAGCGGATTCATAATTTTCGGATGCATATTTTTTGGGTAACAACCCTGTAAATAAGAACGTTTAAAAGCAATTTAAAATTTTCATTTCGAGAAAGAGCTTTCCGAATCCACCAAATAATTGATGTTCATTAAAATTTGCAATTATTCCCCCTAGATACAGTGGGACATACGAACTTCTCGAAGTTCCCATCTATAATGAAGTTTAAGAGTAAAACAGGTTTGCTCAGGAGCTGGTAAATTAATTATTTAGTTTAGTACTATATAAAACATTAATGTTATCTGGTGTGGGAAAAGGGGTACATTTCATTTGACTAGCAGTTTGTAAGTACATTTTATGTAGTATCTCTCTTTAAAAATAGGTCTTGGATGTTTCAACCGTAGATATACAGTGTGTCTCAGTGATAAGAGCGGTATTAAGCGCTCAGTGCTAACATTTTGTTTAACATTGTTGTTGCTCAGTTATTACAATAAAAATCCAATGATTTTTCAAAATAGACACGTGGGAAGCTTTTTTATTTTTGACTTTACGGAAGACAGTTATTCTGGTTTGGTCAGGTTTTCTCGGGCTACTTTTTTTTAAATAATGAAGTCCGGTGGTGGTGGTAGGTGCATAAAAAAATAGTCAGCATTATAAACAGAAAATATTTTGAATACGTTAATCTTTGCAAGTAGATTATAACCAGTGTATTCCTAAATGCATTTTTGAAAAATAATATTTCCCAAAAGCGTTTTTTAAAAAAGCACCGTTCAAAAAAATATATTTTTGAATAATTGCAAACATATTTTCCAAGAATTTTCTTAGATTTAAAAAATACTAGTAAGTTTATCAACAAATTCGACTGATATAGGGACGATAAAAAATCTTAGTAAATCTGATAAAGAAAATGTTATTAGTACCTACGTAGTGACATTCCTTTAGTTTTAGGTTTATAGCTTTAAATCCTCTATGAAGTGCACAGAATGTCATTTCAATCAGAAATATGGTTATTCTCGGCAGAACTTCGAAGCAAAATTATTTTATTATAGGTTCCATTGTGCGACTCTTCCAATTAATTGTTTTTTTTTCTGTACATACTCTTTATTGTAACCAATTTTTGTATTTTTTCCAATATTTTATAAAATATATGAACTTCCTTGAACTAAACCTAGTAATGACGTTTGGGAGTAGTGCATGTGTTGGTAGATTAAATATTTAGCTAAGAGCTACTTCAGTAATAATTGTGTTGTGTCAATCTAGGACACCCTTAAATATTTATTAGCTGGCAGTTAATAAACGCCAAGTAATTTGGGCTTAGTAAGAAATTACGACCAACCTGGTGTACTAAGCAAGACTTTGAGAGATGTTCGCTTTTACCCCAAACGAATTGGCCAGTGATCCAATTATATATTATTATAACTTTTGAAATGTATTTTTGACACTACATGCTGAAATGTTTATTTGTGAATTTTTTGCTTTTTAATGACAGAAAGCTAATGGGTTTATCTTAGGGTGTAGGGGTTCGATAAAAAGGAATTTTTCAAAACTCAAATTCCAAGGGGTTGAAACAGCCCCCTAAAAATGAAAATAATTTTTATTTCAAAAAGTATTTGCTATTTAAAAAAACTGTAACACAAGTCAATTTTATTTTATTTTTTACGAACTATACCATTTTTCTATGTTTGAGAAGGTAATGCAAGGGGGTGAACTGAAAACTTCCCAGTATCAAAAAGTTGTTGGAATTTCTTACACTGGAATGTTAAATCTTGGCATTTATATTGTTTTTAGAGTGTGAGTAAATCATAAAATCGAAATTTTCCAAATTTGTATTCCAAAATCCAAGGGGTGGAAACAACCATCTAAAATTAAAAATAATTTTTATTTCGACGAGACGAAAAAGGTATAATATATTTGAATTTAGTGTACTTAAAAGCACCTTTGTACTAAACTTTATCAAGCTGTTTTTATGAAGGCATTTTAAGAAATAGAAAAACAGTTTTTAAAAGTTTCTGCATTGTCTGTGTCTCAGTTGGTTTCGGCATCGCACACTAAACTTGTAATGGGGGTTTCACTGAATTTTTCAGCACGTATATTTTAACACAATCGGAGACAGTTTCACTAAGTATAATGTCTATAACATCTTGACTAAAATAACTTTTGGTCTCTATTATTGCACCCTATTAACCCTCTACTTTTAATCTGAGCATCATCAAAGATTAAGCCAAGATATAAATGTGCCCGGAATATTGATTTCCTCGAAAATTTCTAACTAAGTTAATAACCATAAACTAACCACGTATTAGGCCGAAGGTATATCTAATGCCAAGGAAGCAATCTTCCAAAGCCCTGTGCATATTTGGGATTCAACTCGACGCGTAATCCCGGACGGTCAGTTTTACCCTTGTCGCCGATTTTGACATCAAGCTAAAGTAAACTAAATGTCCGCTTATTCTTGGGATTTGGGGTACATGATGTGATACAAGGTGATAATTTTTAAAGATAACATACCCAATTTGGATTTGTACCAGTGGTTACCCGTCATTTTATCATACAGCGTCTTTATAGCTCTATATTCTATTCAGTGTAACTTTGAATATTGACTTACCGTCAGTGTTATCAACCGAATATAAATAAAGTCATTGACGTTTAGCAAGAAGAGATGACACCATGCATTCATAACTAGCAATTTATTTTGTTTCATACATTGTGCGTGTGTATATAGGACAAAAAAGAAGAGAGAGAGAGAGAGAGAGAGAACGCTATACATCATACTTCGCGCGCAATTGCTATGGCTTTCTGAGCCGTCTGTATTCCACCGAGAAAATGTGTGGAAAGACAGTTTCGGATGAAAGGAATTCGTTTTTTATTCACTTGGCACTGACGCACCATTTTCAAAGTATCTGGATAAAGTCCTTTTAAGAAACACCAAAAATCACTTGAAATTTCACTACAACACATATATTCCGGGATATCAAAACGTTACACATAAGATACTGTCCCCTGACAACGGTTTAAGCCATGAATAAAATATTAAATATTACTAACCACGTTTGCTTCTTATTTAAATAAGCAGAAAACGCTTTGTCTTCATTCAGCTTCTTCGAAAGATACTTTTTCGGAAACGGATCTACAAAATTTTCTCGAAAATATTTTTTTTAAATAATTTTTCAAAAATACGCTTTCCGAAAATATATTAGTTAGTTTTTCTATATTTAAATTATGTACTGGCTTACAAAATGTCAATGAAACAATGACAAAAAGATCCTGAACTAACCTAAACGAACCGTTTTTGTGTTCGGTCAGGTTTACGTTTCCTTCTGTCTGCTATCTTACTATGTAGTAAATTATTCTCAAAAACGTGTTTTTTCAGTATAAATAGTCGAGGTCTTTTTCGAAACAATGTTTGAAAAAATGTGCTTCCTAAAAACATGTTTTCTTAAAAAAAATTAATTTCGAAAAGGGGTTAAAAAAGTTGGTTCCCGAAAAAAAAGGTTTGAAAACATCGCTCAGTTTGGAATAATTGTATTCGAAAATATATTTCTGAAAAACGTGCTTTCAAAAAATATGTTTTTGAAAAATTTTCATATATATATCAGTCCAAATAGACAGAAGGTTAAAAAAATGCTAGAATTTTTAAGACGACAAACCGTTCTGTTTTCGCAAGAACAGGTTTAGATATTTCGTCCATTATTAAATAGGGTACATTTCTTAGAACAACTCTAAACAATAAAAAAATAATGTCGGACGCGAACTTGCCCGTTCTTTTTGGTGTATACTTTTAGTTGCTCGATGTAACGATGGGCCCCCCATTGGCGAAATTCTAAATCCGTCCCTGCCCTGGAATTTGTGATAGCTCTAAAAAGTAAATAATGTTTTTTGTTTCTAAATCTATGAATAAAACACTACTTTCATTGAAACTGCACCTACATATATTATTGTGTAGACGCATTATAGGTAATTTAGTTAAATGTACACTTACAAATAAAAGTACGTTAATTGCATTAAAGTATCGGCAATTTCCCAATCCGTTTGGGTAAGTCAAAAGTAAGTGACAAATAAATATATCATAAATAGTTGGCTTTAAGATACAAAACTATCCCGATTTGTTAAACTTTGTTTCTGTATTTCCCTTTTTTAAGCATACAAAAGCAATGATAAATATTAACCCTATTGTACCGCCGAACCATCACCGGTAATACACACTTTAATCGTAAATAGTCGAACTATTTCCGCTCTAAAAAAGACATCCATCAGGCCTTGACTTTTTCCGTTTATGCCGACTCGTCGCCGACAAATGGCGACATAATTTCGCAAATAAAGGCTGTCATAAGGGCGGCAATATTAATGTTTCTCTGATTGATCCAGAGCAGAAATAAAGGTCCCCTTGAGCTAGTTTAGTTTTGATTAATAGTCCTCGACGGGAATAAGAGCTGGCTTTTGTTAAATATGCTTATTTGAGCTTTATATGTCAAATAGTTTATTATGCATTTTTGATTCTGTGCCTGATGGTTGTAAACTAGTGATGTAACAGAAACAGAAAAGGAAACTGAAGCGGAAACGGATACGGAAATAGAAACGAAAGGTCATGTGATTATTAAAAATAGCATTTTTGACCAAAAGCTTTTACCTATGCAATTATACTATTGGTATTATTGTTAACAAACCTGAGATTAATAATCTAAATTAATAGAGGCATGTATTTGTGAATAGTCTTTTCGCCATGTGTCTATTTTTTCTTTATATGCAGTATGTCCACGGATGGGATAGACACGAGGACAAATGGACCAAAAAGTGAAACATATGAAAAAAGGTCATTCTTTATACAAGTTTGTGCTTGCTTTTAAAATAAGATCCACTATGAAAATTTCCACTATACAATTGTTTTTGTACAGGGTATGCAAAAAATACAAAAACGTAAAATTTGGGTGAGAGTGAAGTTGCCAAATTTTAATGCGAAACGTTTAATTAAAAAGTGGTTTTAAATTGTAAAAGAAGTCTTATTTCAGATTTTAAGTAAAAATTTGAATCTTATTATTGCTGGCTCCCACTCTTCTTACCAAAAGAATCGCTTAGAAATATCTGAAAAAAATCACGAACATTAAGAATTAGGCGTAGATTGAGCAAAAATTATCAGGATTTAGAAGTTCTAGCGCCATCAATTGTTATAAAGAATTTAATTGTTTATTTCCTTATAACTGCTAAACCATTAGTTTTACAGAAAAAGTTTTTCGGCAAAAAATCTTTCTTACGATGTAAGGAAGAACTTTTGTCTTTAGAAGTTTTTCAAAATTTTTAATCTAGTTCAGTCGAAACGCGAGTGCATTACTATTAATAACACTTGAAGATTTTTTTTCCATTAGTCGTCCCAATTAATGACCGCAATACCAGTAAATATATATAATATTTAAATTCAATTAACGGTCAGAAAAAACAAAACTAATTATAAATAATATTTGAAATTCGATTAAGTGCAACACACCCATTAAATATCATGCACCTTAACAATATGCTTTTTCAACAAGATAGCTCCACGTGTCACACGGCGATTAAAACTTTGGATTTGTTACCGACACGTTTTCCTGGCCGCGTCATGGTGACACTCAGTGTCCTGCAAGATCATACGATCTAACCGCCTTGGATTTTATTGACAATTTTAGGCAAAGAATGGTCTTCTGTAAAAACAGTCGAGAGAGACATTTGTAGAATATGATTTCTTAAACATAACTTCCAGATCTCTTATGACAAGGTTATCTTCCCGGATAGCCGGACTGCTCGTGTTCAGCCTGTCCCGAAGAAAGGTTCCAAGTCCCTTTCATCCGATTATAGACCTATCTCTCTTCTCTCCGTTGTCAGCAAAGTTATGGAGAAAGTAATCAACTTGCAAATTTATTAAATATCTAGAAAAACACAAAATCATCCATGACAGACAGTACGGATTTCGTCACCAAAGATCCACAGGTGATCTCCTTAGTTTTGTCACACATAACTGGAACAAGTCTCTTGAATTTCATGGCAAATCTCAGATTGTTGCTCTCGATATTTCCAAGGCCTTTGACCAAGTATGGCATCCCGCACTCCTCAACAAACTATATACCTTCTTACGGTCTTCCTACCAAACTATGTACCTGGATCGGCAGCTTCCTCTCTAATCGACGCATATCTGTTGTGGTTGACGGTCACTCATCTAACTTCCATCCCATCAATGCTGGTGTCCCCCAAGGTTCAGTCCTGGCACCAACCCTATTTCTTCTTCACATTAATGACCTACTCTCTTCAACTACCAATACCATCCACAATTATGCTGACTATAGCACTCTTCACTCCAATATTCATTTTTTCAGACAAGTTTCGAGTCGGGAGTTGAATAACAGACGCAGATCTATGTACCTATCCCTTTCCCAAGATCTTCAATTAATCTTGGACTGGGGTGCCAAGAACCTTGTTCAGTTCAACGCCTCCAAAACCCAATCATGCTCCTTCTCACGCAAAAAATCTGGCAACCCTTACCCCATCCACATGAATGGTCAAGCCCTACAAAACAACGAAACATTCGATCTCGTTGGCGTCGCTTTCGAAAATGATCTCAGCTGGCACAAGCACATTACTTCAGTAGCCACATCGGCAGCTAAAAAGCTTGGTTTTCTCTTTCGAGCCAGAAAAAACTTCTCCCCTTCCAACTTATACACTCTCTGTTTCCCAAATCAGACATAACCCCCCAAAATCAGACCGCTCCCACATCTGGTGAGCGGCATCACCTTCGACACTTAATATCCTTGATTCTATCCAAAAAAGGGCCATTCGACTTATCAATGACCCAGCCCTCACGAGAAAACTCCCTTCTCTCGCTCATCGCCGCGCTGTAGGGGATTTATCCCTTTTCTACCGCTACTTCCACGGATTTTGCTATGAAGAACTAGCCGGTATTATTCCTCCCTTGAAGGTCCCTAACAGAACAACAAGAGGCGCGTTACGTATGCATCCGTTTACTATCCAGCTACAAAAGCCAAGAACAGACCACTTCTCTCGCTCATTCATACCTAGGGTCTCCAGATTATGGAACAAATTGTCTGCAGATGTTTTCCCTTCCCGTCCCAACCTCCAATCCTTCAAATCCATGTCAATAGACTACATTTCCCTTCTCTTCAGACACCCACGGTACGTTAGTACTTAGGCTTGAAGTCTACGTGGAATGTCTTAGATAAGAAAAAACTGCTTGATAAAAAGAAACATGCTATTTTTCTAAAATTGTTGATTTTATCTAAAAGTGAATCCCGAAGTGACACACAGATTGGTGCAAGCACAAACAGGCTAATTTTCATCATGACCGTGTTAATGTATATAATTGCAAACGCAGGCATAGTGCTGTATATGTGTATTTCTAATTACTAATTGTACTAGAAAAAGAACTTGCTTACCACAAATATTTCAACAACCCCTGAATGACCTACTTAAGTGCACTAAATACTTTAACTGTAACTTTAATCAAACTTTCACAAAAAAAACTGACCTGACTTAGCTTTCTAAAAAGCAATTTAATTTGAGTCGCAAAAATTAAATACAAGAAAACCAGAGAGCCGGAATTAAATTTATGGAAAAAAATCTTTTAAATCGTGAACGAGTAATGAAGGAAAAATTATTTCCCACTCTCCAGTAATAAAAATATAAAGCTTCGTGTTTTAATAAATCAAAAAGTGTTGTAAGTAATTAAAATAGCGCTTTGAAAACGGCAGCTGTTTTCTAGTTGTATTTTCGACAAAGGTTATGTTATAAAAGATTTTTAAATTATTAAGAAACAGCGGATATCAAGAGCGCTATTATGAATATTGCTGCTTACTCAGGTTTGCTCAGGTTTGTGCAGGTTTATTCAAGTTTTTTATGATCTGCTTCTGTCTTTTTTCTTTTAGGTCCTGAGCCAACCAATAGATCTGAGCCAACCGGCACAGCAGTGCGGACTTTGCTTGAGCAGTGCTAACACTGCCTACCTGCGTTCTTCGCCTGTAACATTACGTACTTTTAAAGAACAGCATTTCCTAGACTGGGATATTATTTTGGGTATTTAGGGCCTTTTGCACGAACTATTTAAGCGAGGCTTAAAAAGTAAGCCTGTTTTGTTCGCTTGTTTTGTAGCGCATGACCAACTCTCGTACGAACTGATGTGATTTTTTAATATAACAAGCAGCTGCTGCAAAACTTTATTTTGGCCTCTTTGGGTGGATACGCAGAAAAGACTGCGTCGAAACGTTTACAGTACGGACCTTTCATATTGTCACGCAGGGGTCGTAGGGGTTGATAAATTATGCTGCCGTTTACCAAAAACACTTATATTGTTATCAGGTACAAACAATTCACTTACGTTATAGGTTGGGTAGCGTAGGGGGCAGCTTCTGACGCGGTACTTAGTCAGCCTAAAGGGCTGGCGCTATCGGTACTGCTAGGGCGACATCACCACAGTGACGCCTTCGCCGTCGGGACACGACGCCCCCCCCCCCTTTGCATCTCGCTGGTACGCTTTTTATATGAATCCCTTAAGAACAGTTTATACAAACAGTACAAACTGGCCAGGGTTCATAAAATAAAGGCGAGGCCAGCGATATGCAATTGCAGCACGTAGAGTGGTTTCCGAAATGTTAAATAAATAATATAATAAAATGCATAGAAATTTGGAAAAATGATGAATATATGGGAAAATATGACATTTTCCCCGCGCCTCTAGCTTTAAAAATTTACACATTACATATATACAAAATATCACACATTTACGAAATACAAATATACAAAAGGGAGATAAACACAATATACAAATTAATACACAAACGATTTTTCGTTGGAGCTCGCAGGCTCAGTACATTCCGTATTTATTAAGATGGAGTGAAGAATGGTAAAACTAGCTTAAATGAATGACAAAAAATGGTTACTGTCCTGGTAGCCTGACTCATGTTAATTTACACAATTTTTAAAAAGTTCTATTATTAGGGAGTTCCAACACGTTACTGATCGAATAGCCTACACACCGACAAAACCCGACACGCGCCACACGTTGAGGTTGTTCGTCATCTGCTTCTCGTTCAGACGCAGATGTCACGTATAGGCCTTAAGCACCGCGCCCCTCCACCAAATGTCACGTAGGGGTCGTAGGGGTTGATAAATTATGCTGCGGTTTATCAAAAACACATATTGTTATCAGGTACAAACAATTCACTTACGTTGCTAGGTTGGGTAGCGTAGGGGGCAGCTTCTGAATGGGAAAATATGACAATATTACAAAACTAACGATTACCACTACGACTGTTACTAGACTGGCTCCTTACCGTTACTGCATGTTAGCTTTCCCCATGTATTTTGTTGCGTCCTAGTTACGCTACTGTTTTAATCGAAATTCAAGTAAACATTTGTAAAAGTATTAATAATAATTATAACTAGCCCATTTTTACCCTAGTTTCCTTTCGTGTACCGTAATTATAACGAAGATAAATGATACTTTTAAGAATAAACTTCATTTATCTTATGAGTAGGTACATAAAAAAGTCATTAACCAACTACTTATTTCAATTCTTAAACTTTTTCCATTTAATGGTAATAACAACACTGTTTACCCACAGATATTTTTTTCGCTAATTATTTTCATTTCTAAGCGTTTTCTTGCTTTATTGTGTATACAAAAAGCTTTTAGACGAAGTAGGTATACAGGGTGTTTCAAAACTCCACCAACTAAATTTTACAGATGATTCCGGACTGATTCGTTGGTCAAAAAGAAGAAAAAGAATTCTATTAACATATTTCGGCTTTTTTATTTATTTTAAACATTTTATAAGTTAATTAACACAAATTGCGTTATCCGAGTCTTATTTTTTTAAAACCTGACATAGACTAACTTTTGTATTTAAATACATAGATCCATAGCTCCAAAAAATTTTAGAGAATTGTCCAACTATGAAAAATATGAAAGAAATTTTCCCAGTGTTGCCAGTTTGCAAGTTACTGCAGAAAAACATTTTTTCTTAAATGACAACAATGCATTTTATTGACAAATTTTGATACATAAATAAATATAAATAAATAAATATAAATAAATAAATAAATAAATAACAAACAGGTCCTGTATTTATAGAAGGGAATTTAAATATCGCAAGGTACTTGACATTGTTAAAAGATGCACTAGAAAACTTTATTGAAGAAGATCTAATCTAGAGCACTTTTCCCACATCTGAGAAGCTGCATCACCTTCGACACTTAACATCCTTGATTCAATCCGAAAGACTCATCAGTCCTCACAAGAAAATTCACTTCTCTGGCTCATCGCTGCGCTGTTGGGGATTTGGTTCTTTTCTACCGATATATCCACGGATTTTGCTTCTACCCTTCCAACTTATACACTCTCTATGTTTCCCAAATAAGATCTAACCTAGAGTACTGTTCACACACACACACATACACAGTCCTTACAAGAAAACTCCCTTCTCGCGCTCATCGCCGCTCTGGTGGGGATTTATCCCTTTTTTACCGGTGCTCCCACGGATTTTGCTCTGAAGAACTAGCCGGTATTACTCTCCCCCCGACTGTTCCTAACAGAACAACAAGAGGCGCGTTACGTATGCATCCCTTTACTGCCCAGCTACAACAGCCTAGAACAGACCACTTCTCTTGCTGACTCACACCTAGGGTGCAGATATTTTCCCGTCCCAACCTCCAATCCTTTAAATCCCGTGTCAATAGACTGCATATCCCTTCTCTTCAGACGCCCACGGTACGTTAGTACTTAGGCTTGAAGTCTACGTGGGATGCCTTAAATAAAAAAAATATTCATGTGGATGGGGTAAGTGTTTCCGGATTTTGTGCATAACAGGGTTTTGGAGGCGTTGAACTGAACAAGGTTCTTGGAACCCCAGTCTAGGATTAATTGAAGATATTGGGAACGGGATGGGTGCATTAGTGATGTAAGGATACTTATTCAAAAATCAGTTGGATACGAATATTAAAAGAATCCGTATTATCGGTAACCGTTCGAGAACTTGAATACGGATAAGGAAGCAAAATAAATACGCATTCGGGTGGTTACTAATGCAAAGCGCAAAGAGAAAACGGAATCGGGATCGAATGTAAGCGAACAACACGATCTGCGATTTGGCATATTTGATCTCATGCTTTCTCGTTCTAATGACATTTCCTAAAAAAAGATAGCATACTTATCGGGGTAACCGGTATCATATGGGACGAGACCAGTTGGTTAAAGTCTGCCCGCCTCACCCGAACCGAATTCAAACGAAAACGAACAACAGTGTCCTACTATCCCTAACCTTTGACTTCGAATCATATGATACCGCATCCACCTATCTACCTGTATCCGAAATAATTCCGTAAATAATACATGTTTAGTAACAGCTTTCACGCGGCTCAAGAAATGGATCCGTATTATAAAGAATACGGATATTTACAACACTACATAGATCTGCGTCTACTACTACTACTACTCTTGGTTCGAGAATTGTCTGGAACAATGCATGTTGGAGTGAAGAGTACGTCAGCGTAACTGTGGATGGGATTGGTAGTTGAAGATAGCAGGTCATTAATGTAAAGAAGAAGAAATAGGGTTTGTGCCAGGACTGAACTTTGGGGTACGCCAGCATTGATAGGATGTAAGTTAGATGAGTGACCGCCCTCCACGAAATTTGACAGATTTCTGGCATAATGCGTGCTGTGGCCTTTCAGCGGGGTCAAAAACCTACATTAAGGCGTAATAGGCGAACTGCGGTCATTGCGAAACGCGCTTCCAGGCCAAGGCTACGTACGGCGACGGGAGAGAAATTGTTGCATTTGTGCTGTAAAATTTTTTACATTTAGATTTTAGATAAATTATAAGGAATTACATCCATATTTATAGAAAATTTTAGTATAATGTTAAAAACGAATGCATTTATCTCCAAAAATTCTAGGGAAGCGGTACTTCCATGGACCGTACCCCCTGCAAAATCAGCAGTATTTTACTAAGGCATATTTAATTCAATTTCCCTATTTTGATCTCTAGCCTGCAATTGTTCAGTAACCCGTGAGTTACGGGACACCATGTGTAATTTACTAATAAAATTATTTTGTAATACTATGCTACTTATTGTTCTTCCAGGCAATCAAAGCCAAATTATTTGCAAATTAGTGCCCAGTTCCTGCCCAGTTGCAAGGGAAATGCCGAATTACAAACTTGATTATTATCCTTTGCCCGCTACCTGGAAAGTCCAAATTTGATACATATTCTCATCAAAACTAACCATATCTGTTGCGAAATTTGGAAAGTTATATGCCCAAGACGAATCCATAATGAAGCCCCGTAACGGTAAGGCATTCGTGGTCAAAATTTAGATCTATTTGCATTAAGTAAAGGGTTGAGTTTCGTGGAATGCCGGATCAAAGGTTGTATTTGTAAGTTGGGGATATAGGTACAGTAAGAGGTTGTTTCGAAAAGAGTTTAACATATTTTTATAAAATCGTGTTATAGCGACAGTATTTCTATATCCATTTATGTATCGAAATGAATCGCTTTTTCGCTAGTGTGATAAAAAAATGTTCGCATTACTTTTTCGCGCTCATTCTTCCTAGACAAAACTATAAAAAATAAAATTTCATACACATGTTTATCTATCTTTATTCTAAATTGTTTCCAAATTACAGTGCGATACACATTGTAAAAAAAATCGAGTACCCTCTTCAAATTATTGTGTGTATATTATGAATTTCTCTCTTCTTAAGAATGCATAGTGTTTTCTATCACGTCCCATTTGTTAGGTACAGTCAACAGCAAAAACACAAAATGATAAAACAATGTATCGATAACAACTTTTCCATTTTTAAAAAACAACTAATTACACTAGAGTTACTAAAATTACTTTTGCAGTAGTAGTATTACAATTCAAATAAAAAAAAAGACTGAACTGGGACAAGAAGTAGGTGAGTAATTTTTTAACTTGTGTACTATCCATGTTTAACTTACAATGATAAGGAACGTTTACAAAGGATGCAAAATAATTGCTGTAGATTTATATTTGGTTTGAGAAAATATGACCACGTTTCCGAAAAAATACAGCAAGTCAACTGGTTAACCATGCCACATTTATTTCAATATCTCTTGCTTGTTTTTGTATATAAATTAATAAAAACATCTACCCCTATGTATCTGCGGTCTGCGGTTGGTTTTTCGTGATGATGTTCACCGGGTCCCAATTCGTTTGAATACTCTTACTATGCCCCAATATAAAAAATCAGTTTTTCAGCGTGGCTTTGTTTATAACGCTGTAACACATTATAATGAGTATATAACTTATTTTGCTTGCACCTCCCTTGCACTGTTTCGTAGGGGGGTCAGGACTGATTTGTTTAGTAAGCAGCGAAGCGTTGCTGTAGATTGAGTGATTTTATTGTATCTTTTCTTTTTATTCCATTTTTTTGTATTGTGTGTTAAAAGGTTTAATGTTGAGTAGCCGACATCTGTCGGCTAGACTTCGCCCTTTGAGAGTTATGATTTTGTCTTTGTAATTTATGTCTCTCTTTTTTTGTAATTTCATTTCTCTCAATAAAGACTATTTATTATTATTATTATTATTATTATTATTATTATTATTATTATTATTATTATTAACTTTTGCTCTTAAAAGACGAAGAATCCTCTCTCTTGAGACGCCAACAGTAACCCAACCTAACATAGCTGAATTTCAACGAATTTGAGACCGCTTCTCAAACCTCTTCACATCCTAGTGGAACCGCTTGCCCTGAAGGTTGGAGGGGAAAAATCAAAATGCGAATAAAGAAAATGGGTCTTGAGCGACATTCTCTTGAATATAATTTATTATGACGGGTACGATATTATTAGCATTATTTAATAACAATAATTTTAATACAGCAATATATAGACTTACTAAACTACTGAAGTTCGCCATATTATTACCGTGTTTTTTTTAAATATGAGATAATAACCAAAACCTTTCGAATAAGAAAAAATGCTATATAATAAAAATTATTAAAACTAAGTTTAATTTGCTGCTATATTGTGTTTTTTTTATCAGCATAATGCGGTAACATAAAGATAACATACGGATGATGATGACTCAGTGACCTGGATGCTTTACCAGATATTAAGTTTGCAATGCTACCTCTTTACTCTGGCAAAAACCACACTAGGCAATGCGAGCACGAGAGTGTAGTCGGTAGGGTTTCCAATCCGGGATCCCGGGATCCCTAAATCCCGGGATCCCGTGCATGTCTGTCCCGAAAATCCCGGGATTAATTTATCCGGGATCAAACCCGGAAATCTCGAAAAATTTAAATGCTCAAATTTAAATTTTAAATCTGCTCAAGATCCTAGCACACTTCACGAAACTGATTTTTTTGAGCAACCCAATTCTGAAGCAATTGCTCAGTTTGTCAAAAATGTGTCGGATATATTAGAAAAAAATATTGTAGACTCCGAATCTGATGAAGATATGATGCACCTATCTGAAATAGCAAAGAAACCGATCGAAACTTTAACCTTAAAGCAGAAACTTCAAGAGGCCATAGGTTCTCTGACTACTCAACCTATTTTGTCAAGACCAGAAAATCAAAAAAGTCGTCTTAATGTGATAAAGAAGGAAATGCCACCTTATGAAAATGGTGGATTGAGAGGTTTATATCTTCAACGGTGCTACAAATATTTAATGACAGTCCCACCCACAAGCGTGGAATCAGAAAGAGCCTTTTCTTCGACAGTCACATTTGCTACCAAACTTAGATCGCGCTTAGATGATAAAACTCTAGATACTTTAGTGTTTTTAAGATCATATTTTATTTACACTAAGCAGAACGTAAATATTTAAATTTATAAATTTTGTTTTAGTGCTTGTCTATAGTTTCTTTATTTTGCTTCAATTTTTTACTTACTAACATAAATGCTTACTATGTTTTTTATTTTCTTTGTATTTTTTAATAAAACACTTTTTTAATTTGCTTTTGCTGTAGCTGCATTTTTATTGTTTCTGTAGATTAAATTTCTCATTCTCAGAGTTAATCCCGGGATCCCTGGATCCCGGGATTATGGGTTCTAATCCCGGGATTTCGAAACGGGATCCCGGTCCCGAAAATTGGAAACCCTAGTAGTCGGTGTTCTCGCATCGCATGGCCCCGTCTCTTGTCGCCTCGTCGGCGCTCCGATCCGAGTCGGTTTTTCGTCGCGAGTCAAAGGACATCAGGCGTGAGGCGAGGCTATACTTTCACGTGTACGTGTGTGAAATTAGAGCAGAAGTTGGAGGGTTGTGGATGAAATAACTGACTGGACGAACGAAATTTTTATTAATTTCTTGCGTATGGTATAAATGAAAATAGTTATGTTAACTGAAGGCACGTAGAGCTGTTATGGTGGTTACGTCGACTTAACAAACCAAAAGTGTAGACGGTGGGCACTCGTGCTGCCTCGCCTCGTAAAAGCCTCACGTCGAAGCGCTTTCGCGAGAGTGTAGAAGAGGTAGCATGAAATTCGGTTTATGCACAATATATACCACACCATAAAGATAACATACATACAGATAAAAATATCAATAACCTGGATGCTTTACCAGATATTAAGTTTACAATGCTACCTCTTCGCTCTCAGAGAGAACACACTGAGCAACACGAGCACGAAAGTGTAGTCGATGCTCTCCATCGCCTTGCCCGTCTCTTCTCGCCTCGTGACCAGGCGTGAGGCGAGATTACACTCTCGCGTATACGTGTGTGAAATTAGAGCTAAAGCCGGAAGTTTGTGGGTGAAATGACTGACTGGACGAGCGAAATTCTGATTAATTTCTTGTGTATGGCATGAATGAATAAATTTATGTTAACTGAAGGCACACAAAGCTGGATATCTCAGCCTCAGCTACGTCCATGTTACACGATCGACTGAACAAACAAGAGCGCAGACGGTAGACACTGGTGCTGCCTGCGCGAGAGTGTAGAAGAGAGAAGAGGTAGTATAAAATTCGGTTTATGTACAATTTATTGTAACTTTCGTTACTGATATGTTTTCAAGTAGTTCAAATGAATCGCGTGGATTCGCTAGAGCATGAACTCAAAGTGGAAGGATGGGTCATACCGTCTTGTTGGACGTTTATAACTTTTGAGTTGTAATTTGTCCGATGTCATTCTGAAGGGCTGTCGAACTAGAAAATGATCCCTTTTCTAGAGGAAATTGAAATCTAGTTTCATCCCTCCTGTTTTTACAGATGAATCTTTGTTAGAGACTCTAATGGGTGAGCAGGGACGATTTTACTTATTTGTATTATATATTTTGAATTGACGTGGATTCTAACCTATAATTTCATGTGTTGGAGAATCTGAGCATATTGTTATTTTTAGAGAAAACCCATTCTAATTATTTAAACGGCTTAACTATCTAATTATTCGGTTTATTTACTCAATGAAATTATCTCATTGAGTCACGGTGTTTGAAAGTCAGCTTTTAACGTTTTGATGGTTCGGAGAAGTCCTGAACCTGGATATTGTTTTCAGTTTTTGGGATATGGGCTATAAATCCACGGTTACATTTAGAAATGATACCTATGTAGAATGGTCTTTATTACACGTCTGATACAGCAATATTAGCCTTCAGTCGGCGTGCAAGTAAAGCCTACACAACACCTTTATTAGATGATATATTATAGTCAGAAATATCGTCGTCAAAGTCAATAAAATTAAATCTGCTTCAACACAGGTAAACTGCGGCAACACGGCAAGTTTCAGCGGGCGCATTTAAAGCCGGCCGTCAATTAATAAAATGAGATTTAAACATGATTTACGCTACAACACGCAGGTACATGTAACATCATTCCATCTCATGAATATAAATTCGACGGATGACGGGGAAATATGGACCCCGTTTTGTCGGATAATTACCAGACTAGTGTTAATATTAACATCGATTAAAATGAGGTATGCCATAAAAACTAGAGCGATGGTATTGCTTCCTCTTTGAAGGAAAAGGAAAAAGGAAATTTTTAATCTGGCTTCGATTACTGTTTTCAGTTTAAATTTAAACCTATTTGCTAATACCGGTCTCAGTTGTAAATCAAAGTTTTAAATTTACAAGTGTAGGAATAAAACCCAAACAGGGGATTACAGAAAGAAAATTTCATTCGGCATTAGCTAACATCTTATTAAATTATTGTAATACGTTGTTTAATTTTTGTCACGTTACCCATTATTTAACTAAAGCTTGCCAATACCTACTTTAAAAATAAATCGCTTAACATCGGCGTTTACATTAGGGTACTTGGAAGCGGTTGTGTAGCTGCCAAGCGTAAATAGTTGGACCTGATCTTGTGTTTGTTTTGAAGTGTATTTATTGATTTTGGACAAATTTTAATAACGGAAAAGAAACAAAGGGATATAGCCTGCAATTATACTAAACGAAAAGATTTTTTGCTAAAAATACTAAGAAAGTAAGAAAACCCTTATTTTTTATCTCGATAATAAATAGTAATCTGACTACTAATTTGGAATATAGAGTGTCCACTCAAATACATAACATATTTTAATTTAACTTGAGATGTTTTTAGGGCTTCTAGATTAACAAACTTTACTAATTTTCACTAGAATTCTACCAGCACTTTCTAGGAAGCTACCCTTCCAAAGATCTCAAAAGAAAAAGGACCAGACCCTACGGTTTACAACTTATATCTTATTTTCTATTTACACACATCTGACCGCCAGCCAATCAGAACTCAAGTCTGCTACGACGTAAACAAACTCAACACTAAATTTTACCGACAAAAAAATCCTTCAGCTCTTGAAGCACTCCAGAAAATCGTCTTTACCATTCTGACAATCAACACATCGAAACGACTTCCGATGTACTGATTTGTATCTATTGATTATTTTTAATTCAAACACGTCACATTGCTCCTGAAGTTCTTAAAGCTCCACAAACGTACGCAGTTACGGGAGTGTCTACAGTTCTTACTCCTACCGTTCTACTAACTCCGAACTATTATCTTGTTACAATGCAAGAATATAACACATAAATATAAAAGGTTTCCCTTAAGTCTAAACAAACAAGACCATAATATGTCTAAAAAAACATATAAAAACATTGCCCCAATAGCAAAACCAAATTTACAGAACCTACTTTAGAGTACACTGTTCTAGTCTACAACCACTCGCCAACAGAACGTGCAAAGCGTAAAAGACACACTGCAAATATCGGTCCAATTCAGGCGTGTTAATAAGCAAGCTCGTTCTATAAGACATCCGGAATGCTAGAAGGTGGAATTCACTAAACTCTTTAAAAATCTATATAACGGGGAAATTAACCCGTTATATATTTAAATAAATATAAGTCCTTTATTCAAGCTCTACATAGTTGTTTACTCTCAACTAATACGTTTCTGATGTTCCACACAAACATCCGGTACAATCCATAATTAAAGCCTGATGTCATAATATTAGATTTGCAACACTCTAATAATAATTTTGCACAAGAGTAGCAACAAAAGGTTTCAATTATCAAATTTTGAATGACATCAATTTTAAATATTAGAGAAAATATTTTTTTTTTAATTTTTATATTGGACTGTAAAATTTTGCCAAATTAACTGGTATTTTATCAAAGATTTTACCAAAGATGTACATGTAAGCGCATATTGTGGAATTAGTTTAATTCGAAGTGAGGTCCTCTCTGTGTTAAAAACAAATAAAAAAATAAACATCAATACAACTTTGTAGTGGTCTTTCATATGTCTCTTCCAGTCTATCATCTTCATTCTTAGGCAATGGTAATATTGAAACTAAACTTTCTTTGTTGCTACCAATTCTGTATTAACTGAATTTTGTGTTTATATGTTCACTTCATAACACTTTTAATGAAACATTTTTATGACTAATTTGATAAATTCTATATAATAAAACGTTTTAATTTTGATTTAACTATAGAATTATTTCTATTATATTATCACAATTTATTAAAATATGACTGCCACGCATTTAATTTGATAAATTGATTTTAAATTGGCAATATTGGTTATACTATATATTCGTATATATTGATAATATAAATTTCTAACAATTGTTTGAAGTAAACGAAATACCCACAAACACACTTTATTACTTTACTACTAAAACTGTTTATTACTCACTGCTATATTATTATAGTTCTATTTTGTCTAATTATAAAAATAAGGGTGATGAAGTTATTTATTCTGCTATTTAAACGTAAAATAAAAAAAAACATTCGATCAGATTCACCAACAAAGTTTAAGATTTAGTATTGGTTTAAATTAAGATCTTCTAGTTGATCAGATATGTAATGACAGGTTTTTGTCCTGTCATTGCTAGTAAGTCGTCATTAAAGACATGAATTATTGTGATATTTCAGTGATTTGCTTGATTTTTAAATAATATTTCTCTTGGAACGGGTTGATAGAATGAATTTAGTTCTATTATTGTCGAAAGTACATACTAAAATTGCCCTCTTCTTTCTAAATTTGCGATAAACCTCAGAAACGAATTCATAGTATGAAACTTAGTTATCTTATTCCTACATTTGTCAGTTTAAAACTTTAGGTTGTCAAATTAGACCGGACTAGCGTTGGAGAATTTGGCCGATTATGTTTAATTATTTTATGTCGCCATATTTTAATAAAAGATACATATTAATAAACTACAACTCTCTCAAACAATATAGGTTGTTCCTAGATCTTGGGAGAATTTTGATATATTATCATAATGAAAATAAAAAATCGGGTGGCACACCATTTCAATGTTAAGGACAAAATTAAAGAGAAAAAAGAAAACCTAATAGAAATATTAAGTCTCGCAAGGTCAAGAAAGTTTACTATTTTTTAAGTATCTTGAAGCATTTCAATTTGTTTTTTGTTTATTTAAACACTGTAGTATTCCCAAATATATTTTTTTCTTAATGATGAAATGTAATAATATCCAATTAAATGGGTCTTCGATATGAATTCTTCACCATAATATAGAAATTATTTATCATTCCATTCTCTGCTTCAATGCAATCTCTAACTTAAGTAATATTATGCCCATTGTACCTTAGTTTGCTCAGGTTGGCGATGTGTTTATTCAAAGTTTTAATTTAATGAAATATGGAGGTTTTTTGGTAATTTAGTTATAATAATTTATTTTAAAATAATCGGCTGATCCTTATTATTGTATCGTTATCAAATTACAGTTAACATTTACGTCTACTTGGCTGAGGTCACCTAAATTATACTGCGTATAAACAGCCTTTCACATGTATGTTATCAATAGCTAATATTACTTAGACATTATAAACACGATGTATATACATATGGGTATATCAAAGCATTAGTCAACTCCAACGTTGAGCACTCCAGTGACGTGGCTGCTTACCTAAAGTAAACTTGTTATAATTAGTGTTCTTGATTGATATGTTATACTAGTATAGTAGTCTGAAGACGTAACATAATATACAGTTTACTGAAAAAAAAATTAATATCTTCGCCGGTGCAACATAAGACCGTCAGACAACTCAGGACAAAGTACAATCTTTGATTCTCGTTCCTTTCCCCTTATCAGGCAGTCTAACAACCACGTTTTACAAGAATAAAAGTCAAACCTTATGAGAACCTATAGGTAACAACCCTAATGGATGGGGATTGGGGAAGATGTAGTAGTTCTCGCCAATTTCTAATAATTTCCTTATTTTTCGTATGGTGCGCATATATCGATGAAGTTTAATATTGAATTCAATTGTTATATTAGCAGCCGAATGCAATTTTGGGAATATGCAGGCTAGGTGAAGTAGTTCACTTGAACCACTACATCTTAATCATTCATTAGTTAACTTTATACGGCTGTGACGGTTCAGTTTTGTCACAGTGCACGTTTTATTCCTATTAAAAGGTACCTGTTTAATTGCTACCTTAGCTGAACTACTGTGCCTCAATGCTACGATTGCGCTGTATAAGCTGGTTCGTACCTTGGCTCCAATTTCGGTCCGAGGAGTTTTAATTTAATTGAACGCCTTTTATCTCGTCTAAGTGTCCTTGTTCCCTAGTTTTAGTAGCTTGCTTTGGTGTAGGGGTCCATAATTTGATTTAACCTTTTTTCCTGGCCCTGAATTTCTTCATTTTGTTGCCTTGTCCCAGGTTTTCACTATTGATGAAAGGTCGTTACTTTCACTAACTTTGATTTTGGCAAAAAGGTGGTCTGTTTTCAGCCACTTTGGGTGTAAGCCTGCCTGATAAATAATAAGGCCCAGAAATCGTCATAGCAGGTGGAAACATGGACCAGAACAAACATGGGCCTTTTGCTTAAGTTGTAATCCTTTGTACCTGCTATCAGTGATATCGACTTTGTATTATATGTCAGACATTACAACAATAGCGCAAATCGATATAATAATTTAGTGGTGTGAAATATGGCGGATTTTTTAATTCCTTTCAAATTTTCACGTTCAATATATTGCAATAGACTTGTTTTAAGAAAAATCTGATTTCATTTTGATAAACTAGATCCTACTCACTATTGTTTTACTTCTAAATAATATTTAAATTCGATTGAGTGTAACAGACCCATTCCAAACAACTTATCCTAAATAAGTTTTTCCATATGTTTAAAAACATGCTTTACTCTTAAGCAAATTTTTGTTTCTCACCTGTTTGCTGTGTGGCTTTTTACAGTTCTGATAACAGATATTTGTATTTCTAGATATTTTCGTAATATATACATTTAGACAAATTCATTAATAAAATAATATAACATCATTGTACCTTTTGGACCACCCTTGATAGATAGTTTTACATTTGTTTTAAACCTCTTGCACCATCTTGTAGACGTCCAACGGGACTCACCGGCCAAACTCTGATATTAGCATCTGAGACCGATTTTACAACACAGGGGGGCTCGAATTTTCATGGCTAAATTCTGTAGGTTTCGCTATGTCTTAATCTATAATAAACCCCCATTTCAAAAACTAATCATTGTTCGTACTAATCTATATACCTACTTACATAATTCCTAGGTATGTAATACAAAATGTAACTGTATCCCCTTAAATGCCGTCTCAACTGAACAATAAAACGTTCCATGTCGCTGTTACCGAACTGAAACAATGCAACCTTGTTTATTTTAGACGAGTAGTGGACTGCAACGTGTAACTGCAACCGCTGACAATCGGCCATTGTGATCATCTTCTCCATGTTTATCTCCCAAACAAATCAAGCCAGATGGGGAACGGCTGGACCCAATTGCATTTTGATTCAATTGATGCTTTTACCCGTGTTATTGAATTATTAAAAATTTGGGTTAAATATACAAATTTCACACGATACTTCACAAAACACCTTATTAAAATTATTTTCATATGTTATCTAGGGTAATACACTTCCTTTTTAAATTTTAAAACTTATTACCGTCAACCTAGATGAATTCCAGTAAGCACATATTCATGTTTTACATGGTTTACATCCCCCAAAAAAGCGATCAAAAATGAGGTTTTTAAAATTTTATAAACAAATTATTGTTTTTTAAACTTTTTTTGCGCGAATTGTAATTGCAATATGATGTCCGGGTAGTTGGCATTTTTACCTAAAAAAGAAGACACCTCTCTATGTCAATTTGGGGCAAAGTTTGACATTTTTTCGGCGGGCGTATTTTCCTCACCAAAAACCCTTTCCTACCTGCAAAAGCAAGGGTGTACGATAATCTCACAGGTAAGTTCCTCACCAAACGTTGAAGTATCGGTGTATTAATGGTTTATGAGGGTTTTATGGTGTTTACACAAACTATAATATTAATGACTATAGATTCTGGGAATTAAAAGTGGTAGGTAGGTTGGGTTGGGTTTTCGAAAATTTTACGTTTTATAAAACAAAAGTTTTAAAAAGTGAAGAAGTGTTTTGGAGATGTATCCAAACCAAATGTAGTGCTAAGGTGTTTACTATTGGATCTGATCTTACCGTATCCAGAAGTGATTTGTTTCATAACCATCAACCAAATGAAAAGAAACTGAATAGGAAAATTGTTTCCAACTCTTGTAAGCGGAAAGCAGTAGATGATATAAGTGAAAAACCGTCAAAAATTATACGCAGAACACTTGCGAATAATTTGCCAGCCACAATTACGACGACTGATATTAGTTATATCAGGAAAAACATGTACAACTGTCGCCGAAAAGTGATACCCAGTGGACTTCCTTCCAATATCCAAGAAGTTCAAGAGGTAGTACAGACGTCTACGCCACAAACCAGCAAAGGTGAATGTTTTCTTTTTATAAATTGTTTAAAAAGCAATATAATTGTATTTAGTTGTGAAACTAATATTCGCGTTTTAACCGAAATGGATATTGTGTACATGGACGGAACATTTTCTTATTGTACTAGATATTTTTTACAGTTATTTACCATTCACGGGTTAACTAATGGACATTATATTCCCTTATTGTATTGTTTACTGCCGAACAAAAACACTAAGACCTACATGAAACTTTTTTCTTTATTAAAATCCAACATATTTGAAGCATATAAAATTGAATTTTATCCAAAAATTATTTATGTAGATTTTGAAAAAGCGATACATAACGGTATTGTGCAAATCTGGCCTAACACTGAAATAAAGGGCTGTAGATTTCACTTACACCAAGCGTGGTATAGAAAAATACAGTCACTTGGTTTAACCTCAGAATTTAAAACTGATTCGGAAATAGGCAAGTGGCTAAAACATATATTTGGTCTTACTTATTTAAATCCAGAAGATGTAGAAGATTGTTTTGTTTTTGAATTAATGGCATATAAGCCTCAGAATGAAATTTTAGACAAATTTGCCGATTATTTAGTTGAAACATATGTAATGCAATATTTCCCCCTCATTTCTGGGCGGAAGGAAAGGCTTCAATTTCTCATAGCACAAATGCATGCGAGTCTTTCCATTCCCATTTCAATTCATCTTTCTACAACACACATCCTTCTATATATATCTTTATTGAAAAAATTTAAGAATTTCAGGTAGACGCTTATATAAAAATTCAAAGTCGGCATATTGTTAAGCCTATTAAAGATAGACAAGTTAAGCTTAAATTAAAAAATCTCCAACAATTGATACTTAAATATGAATCTCATCAAATAGGTAGAATACATTTTGTGAAATGTGTTTCACATTACAATAAAATGTAAAAATTGTACATACATATATGATAACTTATTGTATATATTAACTCTGCTTTTACTTACAATAAAGAATATTTAAATGAACCCAGCGTTTTATTTTGGTTTAGTTTCCTTTTATATTAATTTTTTCGTTATCAAGTCAAAATACAAATTGGTGATGAAAATACCTGTAAGATTAAGAACGACCCATAGTTCTGGTGAGGAAAATACCTTACGGATTATCTGACCCGAGCGGTTGGTGAGGAAATTACCTCCGCCCCATTTTTTCTATCAAAAATCACCACGGCTTTGCTTGTTAATATTTAAGGACGTAATAAACGGCAATTTGCAGGGGAAGGTTCAAAGTTTTATTGGTGATATTTTTCCATATCTACTGCACACGCTGTGCCTTAATTTAATCTTTTCCAACTTGGAAGGGGGGCGGTAGCCCCCCTTGCCCCCCCCCCCCCTGGATAAGCCCTTGCAACTTTCTACAATTATTTTAATTAATTATTCGAAAAACCGTCGCAAAACCCCACATGGAAACCTTCAAAGTGTTGCACATTGTGCATCACGTGAAGATAAACCCTATCGGAGTGGTGTTATCATTAGGTTGAATTAATTAACTAAATGCCCAAAACAAATTACCGAAGGGTACATTAGCAAGATACAAAATGATAAACGAATTATCTAGTCGGTTGTTCACATGCTTTATGCGTATCGCGCCATTGATATTTCAAAATTACAAATGAAATACCTACTTATGTAAATGGATCAGAATATTGTAAAAATATTTTTTTGCAAATGCTGTTGGTTTCCAAAGAATATCTGGCAGGTTATTACAAAATTAAAACCTAATACTATACAGTGAAAAGGCGTTTTTGATTGGACACTACTAAAAAGGTTTAAGATTTAGTACTGATTTAAATTAAAACCTTCTAGGTGACTAGGCTTAGTTAGGCTTCGACAAGTTTCTATTCTGTCACTGTTAATAATTCATCACTAAAAACTTCTAAGTTAATATTTCAGTTATTTGCTTAGGTTACCGAATGGTTTTTATCTTGGAAAACAAATTTAGTCCTCTTGTTGTGGAAATACATTCTTAAATCCTTTTCTTTGTGTATTTTCCTAAATACTTACTCTTAAATGTGTCTGCTTAATCCCTTTACTGTCTAGCTACTAAAGCATAGAACATCCCACTTTTTGCGCTCATTCATACCTAGAGTTTCTGGATTATGGAATACATTGCCTGCAGATGTTTTTCCTCCCCAACCTTCAAAAGTTTAAATTCTGTGTGAATAAATTGCATTTTTCTTCTCATCAGACGCCCACGGTACACAGTGGATCATTTGGCCACATTAGGCCCAAAAAAGTGAAGTTAATATTTTACCAATTCTCCTATTTCTAACTGATAATAAATAACCATTGACCCCAAAAATACACTTACTAATCGCCTTCCCCCTATACACATTTTTTAATACCTTCGCATTAGGCCAAGTGCACTGCACCGGGTGCATCAGTTTATTTATTTAAAATATTACAACCTGGCTAAAGAAGCAGAAGGTATGTACTAAGTAAATATATTATAAAGTAGATGTAACGTTAATATTGTCACAAATGGAAAACCAATAATATTTCATAGATCAATGCTATCAATCAATATTCGGAAGTTCAATAAATAAACTATAATCCTATTTAACTTAGTCATAAGTTATTGCCCTCTACATTGGCATGATTTAGCTTATTTATTGAATATGCATTAAAATTACAACTATGAAATATTATAGTTTCTTTATAAAATCAAACAATTACTTTAAATAATTTATTTAAACGACGTTGAATTATCAAGTCAGCAGAATTGCGGTTTCTAACCTAAAGTCAACGCTCCCAAAAGCAGGGGAAAACTGCTGACTGGGTGATAGGGCGATCGGAAAGACGAGAGTTTGAAAAGACACTAGTGCACGATGCCCGGTTCGATGCGTTTGTGATTGTGATAATCTGTAGAAGAAATGATCTTCAAATCTGTAATGTAAGTAATAGAAAATTAAGTTGTCTTTCGAGAATAAATTACATATATTATGTGCTTTCTGTTTTCATCAAGATTGAATGTTCCTATTTATTGTAAATAAATGATTTAAGCACGGCGCCTCCACCAAATGTCACACCCTAGTTTTAAAGGGGTGAGTAGATGCGAAGAGGAAACGGAACGAAATGAAACGTAAGTAGAAAACAAACTTAAATCATTTATTTACAATAAATAGGAATATTCAATCTTGACATAAACGGAAAACACATATATGTAATTTATTCTCGAAAGACAACTTAATTTTCTATTACTTACATTATGATTTGAAAATCATTTCTTCTACAGTTTATCACAGTCACAAACGCATCGGACCGGGGATCGTGCACTAGTGTCTTTTCCAACTCTAGTCTTTCCGATCGCCCTATCACCCTTCCTTTTGGGGAGCATTGACTTTAAGTCAGAAACCACAATTCTGCTGACTTGATATTTCAGCGTCGTTTAAATAAAGTATTTAAAGTAATCATTGTATGATTTTATAAAGGAACTATAATATTTCATAGTTGCAATTTTAATGCATATTCAATAAATAAACTACATCCTGCCAATGTAGAGGGCAATAACTTCTGAATAAGTAAAATAGGATTATAGTTTATTTATTGAACTTCCGAATATTGATCTATGAAATATTATTGGTTTTTCCACTTGTGACAATATTTCGTTTAGAACAAAAAAATAGAATTAGCTTTTGCTTTCTTGTTTTATTTATAATTTGTGAAAATACTTAAGACAATCTAAACATGAAAGTATCTTTAGGACTAAATCGTTTATAGCCTAAGAAACAAGTTAAGGTATCTACTTTTAGAAACCACAGTTGGTTGATTTCACACGACTTTGCATAGCAGTTCTTTTGTCATTTTAGGGAATAGATATTTATTGGCATTTATAGGTATTTATCGGTATTTATCAAACCACTGAGTTTATTACAAAACATGTTAAAAATTATGGATAGAATTCAAAAATATTTTAATAAACAGAGTGTTCCATTTTAAAAAAAGCAAAAATGGCGCCCCGACACCATCTTGAAAAACATATTACGTATTTATACAACCTTTGATGTATACCGAGTTTTAATTATTTATCATACATGATTCAAAATAGAACATGGTGGGGGGGGGGGTATACTTTAGACACGCACTGTATAGTTGCCATAATTATCAGAATTATGTTATTTACGTAAATTTATTCCATTATTCTTACCCATAAATGACTATCGGTCTTCTCTCCCAAAATGCCCATGTTGCACAACGTCTAACCCACATAACGGTCATTACGTATTAACTATGGATACGTTTGATGGCGTCAGAACAAAAATATACGTTCAGATTCACTAAGAAGGTTTAAGATTTAGTACTGGTTTAAATTAAGATCTTATAGTTGATCACTTATGTTTTATCAGGTTTTTGTCCTGTCATTGTTAACAAGGCGTCATTCAAAAATTTATGAATTATTCTGATATTTCAGCGATTTACTAGGTTTCCAAATGATTTTCATTTTGGAACGAGTTACTGTAATAAATTTGGTTCTATTATTATTGAAAGTATGTACTAAAATTGCCCTTTTCTTTATAAATTCGTTAAGAAGCTCAGGAATAAGTTCATAGTATAAAACTTAGTTGTCTTATTCTTACACTTGTCAGTTTAAAATTTTGATTGTCAAATTAGACCGGACTAGCGTTGGAAAATCTGGCTGTTACGTTCAGATTCACTAAGAAGATTTAGTACTGGTTTAAATTAAGATCTTATAGTTGATCCGTTATGTTTTAACAGGTTTTTGTCCTGTCATTGTTAACAAGGCGTCATTAAAAACTTATAAATTATTTTGATATTTCAGCGAGTTGCTTGGTTTTCAAATGACTTTCGTCTTGGAACGAATTGCTGTAGTGAATTTAGTTCTATTATTGTCGAAAGTACGTACTAGAATTGCCCCTTTCTTATAAATTCACGAAAAAGCTCAGAAATGAATTAATAGGATAAAACTTAGTTGTCTTATTCTTACACTTGTCAGTTTAAAACCCTTGGTTGTCAAATTAGATCAGACTAGCATTGGAGAATCTGGCTGTTAATGTTTTAAATGCACATAACCATAAATATAACTAATTAGATCATAATTTTGTGTAATTTAATTGATTTGAATGGTTATACCAGGTTTCATAATTATTTGCGTCTAAATGAGTCAAATGGCCCACTGTGTGGTACATTAGTACTTAGCTTTGAAGTCTACGTGGGCTGGCTGTCCCGGATAAAAAAAAATAAGAAAAAATTTTAAAAACTCCAAAAGCTTGGAATCTGACCGTTTACCGTTACCCGTATCTTAAAATTTAAATAAGAGGCCTATTTTTATTTAAACTAAAAGTTATAAAATACTTTAATTAGTTCTAGAATCACCTCCGGTAATTTTTTCTCATTATTTTGGAAACTCCCTGTGTAGCTCATATTCTTACGTATAAGATGTTTTATTTTATATGCAAGAGAGTCCGCCTCCTTGCAATCTTTTTAGGACAATTTTTTCAAAGGAACCCCTAATTCTTTAATCAAATTGGTCCTCAATCGGGTGGAAAGTATATTTTCCACTGTTTTAATTTCCTTTGTAATAAAGGAAAGCCTCACTTAGGCAGAGCGCAGTCAGTGAAATTTCCAGAAATAAGCTTCTTTAACTATATTTAGCTCTATTACAAGTGACTTTCCGTCTTTCTCTATTCTTTTGGTTTCCGTCCCTTTAATTTGAAACGAAATGACATTGGTTGGAGCGGAAAATAATCCCTCGACGAGTCTGGAATAATTTTATTTTATATGTATTAGTAAACTCTTATAAAAATATTGTTAAATATGTATGTAATATTTTATAAATGTTTTATAAACTTAGTAACTTTGTAACCATATCTAATAATACTGTCAGGCTGAAAGTTATAGAGGTTTTCCAAAAAATAATTCTATGAACTGATGATCTTTGTGTCAGAACAAGAAGTTTGCTCGTTCTATTTGAGAAAAGTTCAGTTTGTTCAATTTATAGATTAAACAATTCCCCTTTGATTGATTTTCTGCACGTGTCCAAAAATCGCTAGTTATTGGATAGAACTATGCCGATCTCTAAGAACACTATCAAGCCCAAGGTATAATTTTATTAACTTCGATCAGTTTCTTTGTTAGTGGAACTGGTTTGCTCCTTTTTTACTAGACGAAACGGTATTGTTTCTTCTATAAAATGTTAAGTTTGGTTCATTTCTGGTTTAAACAAGTTCCCTTCGATCAATTTTCTTAAAAAAAATAGCTTTTGGTCGATAGTTAATGGACAGAACTATGTCAATCCCCTAGAACATTATCAAGTTGACGGTAATAGACTTTACAAAATATAATTTTCTTGACTGAAGAAACTCGAACTGCCTTTCTCTCTGACGGGTCAATTTTAATCCGCAAAGATGGCCCATTAAGGATCGTGAGTCCCGCCTGGTCGTTTGCCTTATCTGTTCCGCAATAGTCGCAGAAATACACACGCCATTTTGCGCCGTATGACGTCATTTTAAAGACGATAAAATCCCCAACTTAGTATCTCGTGTCCTTTTCGTTCTTTGATATGCGATTGCCGGGTTTTTATGGCCCTAATACAGGAAAGCTTAAAAATAGAGTTATTTCCTTATTTTTGAAGCTTTACTACTGTAGCTGGTGCATAAAAAAGGGAGCCCAAGCCCGTATTTCTGAAAATGTTCAAAATATGTTAAAACATTATGTACAGGGTATTCTAAATGACTTAGGCACCACCGTCTTTCAAGCAGAAATGCATGCTATTAAAGTCTGTCTGCCGGTGAATCTGAGAAGCCATTAGGTCAACTTTAAATTGACCCAGCTGGGTGCCAGGACACAAAGCTACAAGAGGTAACGCAGATGTCTTAGTAAGACGAGGATTTGCTGCACCCTTAACAGGCCCTAAGCCTGCATTTGGAATACCAAAAACCCTGATTCGCGGCAGTCTGGCCGGGTGGATTGAACTACAGTACCAATCGTACTGGAACTGCATTTCGGAGCAAAGGCAAAGTAAAATAATGCTACGTGCATCAACTAAGATATTAACTACGGAGGTCCTGAAACTCAACTCCCCCTTAAGGAAACATCCGCACGCAGTGAGTAGATTATGCAATGAAGAGGAGACAGTCTCTCATAATATAAGCAACTGCGCGGCATTAACTTGTTAGAGATAACAATCTTCCTAAGGAAACTCCATATCCAGGGGAGACCTTCACAAGACAGCTAATGAAAGGATTACTTAACCTGAGGTGACAAACCTTTTTGCCTAACCACAATAAGCCCTCTTTGGTTGCGATAAAGAGAATGTCCAAACCTCAACCTTTTGTACCGTCCAATCAATCAATCTCTAAGCGGGATTTCCCATCAAATTCGCATGCCACGTGTGACATTTCTGCCTGGATGCTTGTCTTAAAACGTATATTAACAAACCCATGCTTTCACACCGAAGTGGCGTCGCATGAATTCGACGTGGCAACGTGCAACCTGCTGCTCGATTGTCCTATATTTTTGCTGGTTTGCGACGTGACTCGGATCTGTGAGCTTTGTTGTGGAGACCATTTTTGTCGTGTTTTCGCAGGAAGACTTTAAATTAAAGTAATTCTTCACGTACACCGTCTTCATCGAGTATATTTTCAACAAAAAGGAAGGCTTCTCCAAGACCTCCAGTCGATAAAATGGAGGGTGCTGCCGTCGATTACTTTTCTAAAAGAAATGTACCAAAACCTGAAAATCCGGACCTGGATTTTTTTAAGATCATTCTTCCTCATGTTGCTGATTTGAACTCATCACAAAAGCAAATATTTAAAGTATTACTAATGCAGATGTTGGCAAGAATGTTGCAAGAATCCAACATATCATCGAGTACTTCTTTTGTGTTTAACGGCAGGCCAACCAGTAATTATTCTTTGATCTATTATTGGGTTTGATTGACCCAACTTGTGCTGCAGAATCAAACCTGACTCATGTATATAACAAACATGCTATCAACTTTATTCCGAAACATCCAGTGGAATGCTCATAAATCAAGGTATCTATTTACCTAATTATACGCGAGTAACCCAATAACAGTTTTAAAGTTTGATTTTGTATCAAGTAAATAAACCAATGTTGTGAGTATGTATTTTCTTGTTTTTTACCTTTATGCATTTATTTACTTTACCTCAAAAATATCAGCAGCCTTTCCTCCACGGTAATAATTCGTGTCCTGTAACTGCATTAATGGTTCCACTAGATCAACAAGCTTGTTGAATAATTATTTTTTCGCCCTTTTAAGGATTCATTTGTAGCTGCTGGAAGGCAACAAACGCACTATGTGTATTAGCATTGTCTCGTAAGTATGGATGAACCCAAAACCTCCTTCTTCTTTTTCTTCTTCTCCTGTAGTCACCACAGCAATTAACACAACCGTATCGTCTTCTTCCGACGATATCGAGAAGGAATTTGCATGTAGCATATAGCACGGTGTGTGACTTTGGTGTGAAAACAAACTTGGAGGTCGCGCAATGCGACGTGCCTCTTGCTGTCAGGCAGAAAGTGGCACATAGAATGCGACTTTGTTGTAAAAGCCCACTAATGGCAGGGTATTCAAACTTATGAAAGAAAAACGATTTCGTTTCAATTATAGACAAATTCATTGAGATTGATTAAGTCATAAACCTAATTGCAGGCAATTACTATGTAATATGTAAAAAGCAGCTGATCCCTGTCCTTTTAAAACTAATATTTACACCGATCCTGGCTCGATTAAATCATTTGACAAGTGATTGAGTTACTCGGGGAAAAATATGGCCGGATTTTCCATATCCGCCACACACGATATATTTTGATGGAAAGAACTGGTAAGTAAAATAATGGAGGGACGCTTTTCTTTACTTTTGGTATATTTACACAGAAGCTTTGTAAACATTTTCTAATTTAATTTTCTTTTATGATTTTAACGTAAAAACGTTATATAAAAAACTAATTTCACAATAAACTCTACCTTTTTGTTTTTTATAGCAATATTTATTTCTTATAATTGTTACGGTCACGTAAATGTTGTGCTAAAGAAAATTATTATATTTTCAACGTCTATAAAAGTTGGTTCAGTTGTGGTGGGTGCATTGAATGATAATATTCCCGATACTTATTTGGTTTGAAAAACAATAACCTTCCTCAAATACATTTCTAAAATCCGCAAATTGTGTGTCGGGATCGAGTACAAGCGTTTACTTTTTGAAGTGGCTTCAATTTTAATTTAGCCAGTTGGAGAGAGTCAGTTTAAACAAATAATTACTTTGTTTTAATGCTGTTTAAAAAACATACCGAAATAAACCTCAAACAATTCCTATTCCGATTTCAATTAAAAGGTTCCAAGAAGAAGACAATATTTAAATTTGCCCTTTGCTAGCGGAGCAATCTTTGAAGTTGGCACCGAACTAAAGTTCGCCTCAATTAAAATGAAAAAGTTTCGAGGCCGATTCTCATTAGGAATGATACTCCTAAGCTTTGACTTTCGGAGTAATTTTGAGGTCTGACGACACACAAATTCTAACTAAAACGGTCGGATTATACGGAGGGTAAACAATATTTGAATTTAAGTTTTATGGGACTTTTTCTGCTGGTGTAATTTAATGAATTGGTAATTTATGTTTCTTTTCTCGACATCGCTTGGATTGGTCTTTTTCATTTATATTTATTTTAGGGTCAATTATTGTGTAGTAATTAAATGTTTTTACTATGGACTGTAGAATGAATTAATTGTATTAGAATGCCATGCCTGCGGAATATATCCGATCATTTTGTTTTTCTTTTATGGTTCTTCAAATGGTCCTTCTTTCTTAGCTCAGCACTCCCTCATTTGTGACCCTGTCTATCTAACTGACATTCATGAATCGTCTATAGCACCACATTTCGAATGCTTTGATATGCCGTTTTTCTCCTCTCTGAAAGTCATAAACATCTAGAGTATCAATGTTCAATATACTACGGTACCTATTTTATGATTTTTGCGGTGTTTATTTGTAGGTAAATAATTTCTTGGCAAAACTAAGCAGATTCTTAAAAAAACCTGTTAAAAAAAGTGTATTTTGCTTGTTGCGTTGATATCACTAGTTGCCCACAAAATTTTGACCCACATGTAAAAAAATTCATGGGCCGCGCCTGCTAAAAATAGAAAAATTCACTCTTCGATTATAGGTTGTGGTTATGTTTCTTTTGTTCTTTTCTCTCTTCTTTCTGATGCTAGGCTTCAGGCGAAACGCACGACCATTCATCGATGCGAACGACGAATAATGCTCTCAGCAGTCTCAGAATACCACGTAAACATTTGAAATCGACTTTTAATTTTAGAAATTATTTTAACTGCGAAAATGCGCTAGCAAGGCCTGAATATCAGTTTGGGCTTTGAAAATGACATTTTAAGCAAAAAAGAGATGAAAAGTCCCTTCCAGAAAAGGACAGGTGGCAACTCTAGCTAAGCTCCATGTTGGGGATAAAAAGCAACATAGTATTACCAAAATACCTATTAGATGTACGAGTATATGTACTTGTAAGTTGGTTTTTTAAGCAATCGGAAAGCACGTGATAGTTTCGATAAAAACGCCATCAATAAATACTGTAAAATACCCAACATGCTGACTCTATCACCGTTTTTTACCCCTGTATTATAAATTGGTTTATTGCCTCTGGCAGGTAGAACGGTGGATGTGATGTCTCTTTTGTTTGTTTTGTTTCCTTCGTTTGCTTTTTGTGTTGGATGTAACATCGGCAATTATCGGCCAGCGCGATTGTAAATTTAGTTGTACAAATTTAGAAAAATGTTTTACCGACGTAATTGGGTCCCCTTATCTCTTGTATAAGTTCATTTTATAGGTTCTTTTTTTTTGTCGATCGATAGTTCACGTTTATTTTTTGGATCTAAAATAAATACGTAGAAAAGTGTCGAATGCGAAAAACATGTTTTAAAGAGATGTAACAATATAACTAACACGGATTTTTTCTCTGTTCGGATTCACGGCCTATGCTGAAATTCACAGAAGTAAAGTTTTATATATCTTATTTTTTCTTCAGATTATTATATTCCAGTTTACAGTACCTATCTCCGCGTATAGAGTTTAGAAGAGGACCAAAATTTGCAAGATACGTAAAAATATCACTCCTAATAAAAGTTTTTCCTTGTAAAATAAATAAGATTCAAGTTATGAAAATTAAATTTTTTATACGGGGAGCATAGAAAATATGAAAACGTTATTTTGCGTTAAGAGTAAACATACTTTGTTTATCACTTTTCACCAAAAGTACCAGAGTACTAGTTTCTACATGTTAAACAATTAGGACACCTTTATGGACATGGTTGTCAATGTCTTTATTAAATGAACCAATTACTTAATTTAAAATACTTCTCATCAAATTGTTATCTACTGAACAAAGGATTTTTATGGTCCAGTGTTATGGGGATGGCCAAGTATCATACCGCTACCACACCGCTATCATAAAACAATATAGCCAGAAATTTGTAGGAATCCCAATAACTGAAATAATAATCTACAACACAATTAAAAAGTTCGATTTTGAATCTCAAGAGAAGAAGAAGAAATACGAGCAAAACGATATTGCGACAGTTTTGGTTCTTCAGTCTATTAAGGTACTCGCAGACGTGTACACTTTTGTGTTGCGTAACCTAAAAAAATGGCGCAACCCTTGAATTGCAAGGTGAGAACACCACTGCAATATAAAAAGTTGCGCAAGTTACTAAATGGCGCTACACTTTTCGAATTGCGTACATTTCAAAAATTGCAACGTGTGAACAGTTAAACATACTGAAGTTGCGCAATATAAATATGGACCGACATGTCGGTTATATAATGTGGCGCAACTTCTGCCTCAGTGCAACTTTGTCTGCTTACGGAGGTTGTTTTTAAGTTCACAATAATTTTTTTTATTATTACCTATTACGCAAATTTTTTTTTTATAGAATTCTTCATCGCCATCCCTTAGTTCTTTTAAGAAATTAGTTACTACTTGGTAACGGTTTCGTTTCTTAATTCATTCTTTAACCCAAATTCTTATTTTTTACGATTTTGGCGTCTTCTATTTTGTCGTCTTCGCAGTAAATTACAACACAGGAAGCGGCTTGTAGTTCTTCACCAGAATACATTTTCGTTTAACTAATTGAACACAATAACTGAGAATGGTAGAACGACAGAAATTTATGTACTTACGAGGGATGTCAATCCCGACTGATTTTCTTAATCCCGGGATTTTTGAACTAATAAGTATAAATTTATACTTATTTAAAAAAATACCGCAAAACTATTAGGGCGTCCAAAGTTTTGTCTTTCAGGCTAGAATGTATTTTGTTGCAGAAAACTCCTGCAGAAGAAAAACATCTCTCGGGTTCTATGCTGAATGGTTAGTAGGAATTAAAAGGGTTTTTGAAGATTACGTTAAAGTAAAATGCTCGAGCATATATAAAGTAAGCTGCCCAATCACGTCTTGCAATATAATAGAACTTTTAGCTTTTTCCCATGATCATTTTTTATATACTTTTGTAGTATATCATTTTTAGTTGGCGGATTTCTAAATGTTCGAACTATTTGTCTAATTCTATAAACCAATACACAGAGGTCATGATTTATTTGTATAATGATTACTTCCAAAAAGTCACCTTTTTCCAAAACTTCCACCTTATCCATAGGTACCTTCAGTGTCTTCTATATCGCTGTCGCTAAAGAATATTTCGAGATTATTCCCGAAAATATTAATCGATCCTGGGGTTTTCGAGTCCGGTTTATACTCCGGAATCCCGGGACTCAGGAATTGCGGGATCCCGGAATTGACACCCCTAGTACCAACTACCTTTCGCCCGCAACGTCGTCCGCAGTATAAAAATTGTACTTCATTACAAACTTTGAACCCCCATTTCACCCCTTAGGGGCTGATTTATTAAAAACTGTAATAAAACATCTGTTTAAATACCTCTATGAATTTTACCATACAACATTTGAACCCTCTTTCACTCCCTTAGGGGTTGAATTTTGAAAAACTATTTCTTCGTGCATGCCTACGTTATATAAGAAACCTCTCTGCAAAATTTCAAGTTTCTAGCCCAGCGGTGTGGGGTACGTCAGTCAATCAGTCAGTTTCTTCTGAATATCGTTTTTAATTCTTTTAATTCTGAATATCGTTTTTAAACGTGTATACAATTGCAGCATAAGTTGCGCAATAATAAGTAGCGCATAGGGTGTGAACAGCCTGTGAACTTTTAAAAATGTCTTCAACATTTTTAAGTTGCGCAACTCATTTATGTCGCAATTTTTGACATTTTATTGCTGCTGTGTGAACATAACGAACAATTTTATAATTGCGCAATAAAACCTTGCGCCACAAAAGTGTACAAGTCTGCGAGTACCTTTAGAGAAACTCCTGTGATGTATCTTAGAATCAAGGCGAAAATTAACATGAAACAAAAATGTAACAAAATAGGTACTCGTATAAGAACAGACAACATAAGAAAAATTACTCTAAGGCAGAAAGGAACTAACGTAGAAGAAATTGCTGAGTATTGGCATAGTGAAACAGGAAAGAACCCTTCAAATATAGGTGAGCGGGACACCAGTGACAATACGAAAATGATGTCTTTTATTGGATGATCATCATTACTTTCGAAAGACATTTTTTTGAAAGATATCTACCTAAGCCTAACCCAACCATAATATTACAGAAACTATTGACGACTAACTAGTAAGAATATTGAAAAAATCAGAACACATTAAGACCGCAGGCTAGATAAACAAACACACCTTCTATAAACGCATACTTCCTGTGTTTTAAATTGAGTATCGTATATCTAAAAAATACAAAAGCACTTTTTTGCTTGTTTGCAAGATCCTTTATATATTTTGTGTCTTGTTAACTGGAAATTGACTAATGGTTTTTCTTTTAAAATGTATTAGATTACGTTGGAATACAAGGAAAATGGCAAATCGTATGATATGTAATGTTTACCTTAGAATATATAATAATGTCCTGGTTAAGGAGAAAAGTTAGTCAGGTTTTCCGCATCCCTACTTATCCAATTTTGCAATAAAGGAGCATTTTTGAGATGATTATTTGAGATGATTATTAAAATTATGAAAACATACGATCGCTGAAAGCATTACTTGCTTCATCTTTTTCACTTACATTTGATATTTCTGACTGTTGCACTCTCACACTTACGCAGGTAACCTAATCCTCATAGTTGCCATATTTTTTTCTTATAATTTTTTCTTCGTACTCTATGAAATGACCATTTTTAAAGTTGCATCGCCATAAGTATTACAATCGCTTTAAAATCAGCACAAATGCTATACAAATTTACTATTGATTGTAGTTAATTTAGTTACGAGTATATAATTAGTTAGATTTTCGTAAGTTTCTTTCATCAATGCGGTATAACCCACCGGAATAGATGGATAAGCATTACCGTTCTGTAGAAGCACATCCTCAAGACTTGTTTTAGAGGAGTCGATGAATAGTCTTCAATGCTGTGGATTGTGTTCTATTCCCAGAGTTGTAAAAATGCCTTTACTGTTATCACAGTAGACTAAATCGGAATTTATGATATAAAAATCTACAAAATCGTCATGACGATGGCGCAGTACACTAACTTTTGTTTTCTTCTCCAAAAGATTCCACTGTTGTAGATGCGATGCGAGTAATTATTGTGCTTGAGACATTGATAAATAATGTAAATCGCTCACTAAGTCATTTAATTCATTTTGGTTAAGTAAATGGGGTTCTGCGGATGTAGATGGAAAAAATTCAGGGTCTTCAGCGGTCTCACTAGGTCTTCCTAGACTATCGCCTTCTGTATATTGGTTAGACGAGGTTGCTGGAACGGGATGGTTGTCATCGTGTGGTCGAGGCCTTCGTGCTGTTGATCTTTCCATATTCAATACTCCTTCTTTTACCCCCATTTAGACATTGTGCTTTATTTTTGCAAGAATAGCAATCATTGTCATGATCTGCTTGACTGCTTGCGTTGTCTATATCATTGGTGCAATAGTACACCAATTGGCAAACCGTGTCCCTGGTGTGCTTTCCACGCACATTAGTATTTAACACAAGTTTTACAAAATACATGTGGAACTCATGGCTTGTATTGAAGCCGTATAGGAATTCTGAATTAGAGTTGATATATTTCACAAAAAAATATATATAATATAATATATATATATATATATATATATATATATATATATATATATATATATATATATATATATATATATATATATATATATATTTCTGAAAAATACCTTTTCCCTTATTCAAGGGAGTAAATATACCTTATCGGGATTACTATTACACCAAGTAAGCATTATGATATTGTTATAAGCACGTTTAGCACGGTTTTAACAGCAATCAAATTCGAATGTTTTCGAATGACCAAAAGAAATTATTTCAATTTTCTTATTTTAAACACCTCCAACCTTTAATCTTTATAATGATAATCACGGCTTCTACGACTATTTCCAGGAAATGCGTTCCTAAAGTAATTAAACTCCATATTTTCGAAGAAATAGGTACGGGTTTGGGTTTCCTTTTTAGGGAATAATTTTAGAAATTTTCTAGGAAATGCGAACCAACTGGGATTTACTAATAGTGTTAAAATACTTTTAGGTACGGGAGTTGCGTAATACTACTATTGTTATCTTGGAGGCAAAAATATGTGTCAATCAGTAATACTTCTAGAAAGTGCATTCTCATTTCAATTTCAGTAGGCTGATTATCAAAATTATTATTTTTCGTTTATTTTGCTGTCTTTTGATTGGATAAACTTTCCCACTTTTATACAATCGAGTAGAACCCAACGCGTGGACACTCAATTTCCCGTCGTTATGTAGCCTTCTTAAAATATCCAATAATGCAGAGATCGCCTGGTCGAGTTAATCCCAAAGATGAGCAAAGGTCTCTTTAAATGCGATTGTGAAGGATACGACCGACCACAAAGGAATATCCGAAGTGAACTCTTTATAATATCGGAAACCGGTTTTTGGCAAAAGAGCTTTGTGTTGGAATTTTGTAGATAAGTATCATTGTTTCTTAGGGCCACTAGACACGATGCAATATTTTCCAGAAATCTCGCAGGGACTTTTTCATGTATTTTTCCAAGAAATGATCGCCACGCTTCTACTATAAATTGCGGGAAAATTGGATATTTTTTCATGCAATTTCCTCGCAATTTCTTGCAATAATTTCATGTAAAAATACTTGACAAAATACATGCAGTATATAAGTAGTATAACCAAAGCGGAAATGAAATGAAATGACTATTACTGATTTTTGCAAAAAAAAAATCTCATCTTCAGTTATGCTTTATGCTATTTATTCTTACTATGCTATTTATTCTTATACTATGCTATTTATTCTTACTTTAAGCATTAATAATGAAAATTTAATAGATAGTTCAACAACAGATGTAGCAGCCTTTTCTCCATATAGGGTGTCCAAAATAGGCGATACCACTATTGCTATCTCCGAAACGGTAAAAGATACGAGGTTGATTCAACCAGAGAAAATGTGCCATTTTTAGTCCCTATTCATATTCGGTTAACATAGTTGCCAAATTCCTTATGGTTTCTTAACTACTGGGGATTTTTAAAAAATAGTCAAAAATTTAATTCCTAAATATCTCGAAACCTATTATAGTTAGAAAGAAATTGTTTTAACAAAAACCACCCATTTTTTTACATTTTCTAAAATATCGTTATTGATTTGTTTATACCATTTGTTTTTATTGAGTTACTGATACTAATTTGTTTTTTTTTTCAAATACGGACCTGGACTTTTTGCTGCATTTTTTAACAGAATAATGCATACCCTTTACAACTGTGTATAACTTGGATATGTTTTCCGACGCTTTGATAAAGAATAGCAACATCATCAGGATTTTCTATCAATACGGACCTGGAATCTTCCATGTTAAGGCACAATTCACAACCTACCGCTACGGTTTGTGGTTTTTGTGGTTGTGAAATAGTCCATTAACTTGAAAAATGCCAGGTCTGTACTGGTAGAATATCCTGATGATGACGCCGTTCTTCACTAAAATGTGGAAAAACATAATACGTGATACACAGATGAAAAGGGTATGAACCATTCTTTGAAAAAATGCAGCAAAAAGTCCAGGTCCGTATTTGAAAACAACAAGTTAGTATCAGTAACTCAATAAATTCAAATGGTATAAACAAAACCATAACGTTACTTTAGAGAAGGTAAAAAATCGTGTGATTTTTGTTAAAACAATTTTTTTCTAACTATAATAGTTTTCGAGATATTTAGGAATTAAATTTTTGACTATTTTAAAAAAATCCCCTGTAAATATGAAATTATAGAGAATTTGGCAACTCCGTAAAGGTAATATGAGTAGGGATTAAAAATGGCACATTTCTCTAATTTAACCGACCTCGTATCTTTAACCGTTTCGGAGATAGCAATAGTGGTATCACCTATTTTAGACACCCTGTATATAGGTACTCTATTTAGTTTATCATCAACCAGTACGACTGCGCCACTAAATAGTTGCTAACTGACAACGATACGTGTTCCAATGTGTTATAAATAAATTAAAACCTCGTAACTTCCTTTAACGTAAATAAAAAAAGTACAAGAAAACAAAATAAAAAAAACTTTAAATACAACAGATACAAGGGCCCTGAGGCAGTCTCTAAAAATCAGTCGCTAGCGTAAGTACTAAATACGGCTTAACATAAAAATAACAACAGTGTTAACTTGTGATTGTGAACTAAAAATAGTGGGTAATTTCCATCGCAACTAAAGCTTTTTAATATACTAAACTGTTTAACCTAATTTGAGACAATGATATGAATTTTATTGCTAACAGCGTACCCTAATCGTGCTGAATGCCTATTGATTTTAACTGATAAATATTGTATGTTTATATTAATTTATAATACACACTAGTATATACCATATCACAGATGTATCTTAATTTATGAAACGCCCAATAAATATCTGGGCAGTAAATTAGGTAAACCGCGTTCAGTTATCGGCCTCCGGCGTGTCATCTGTCACAAGGCAGATTGCGTAGCGGTCGAGTACTGGCCGATAGTCACGTGACACTAAACGAAAATGATACAGTTGTGATTGCTCGGTGTTGCCGCAACAGTTACACAGGGATACAATATTAATGGCTCAGAAGATTGCCGTAGGTTAATTAGAAATCGGGATCATTCGTCATTTTTCCAGAACGTTAAGATGTCAAAAAATTTTTGGGCACTTGATCAGTTATTATTTAACAAGCACGTAATGTTGGCAGTAACTCAGGAGGATGAAATTTGTGACACGGGTCGATATTTTCACTTTATCTTTTTTTAACATATCTTTTTCAGTTCTAGTTTAAGATTCACTCGTTCTTGAGAAAGCTGCCGAGTAGCGAAACATGTCGGATTTTTATTAGAAAAAAGTTCAAGTGTTTAAATAAAGTGGAATTTTACACAATTTAGTGTTTTCTTTTTGACAAGTTTGTTAAGATGGAGTCCACCAAGTAAAGGCAGAATCAATCCAATTATCTTTTTTTATCTGAGAAAGGAGAGAGGCCACATAGAATTCAAGGTTAAGTACTAACGTACCGTGGAAGTCTGAGGAGAAGGAAAATATAATCTATTGACACGGGATTTAAAGGATTTGAGATTGTTAGGGAAAGGGAAAACATCTGCAGGCAATTTGTCCCATAATCTGGAGACCATAGGTATGACTGAGCGAGAGAAGTGGGATGTTTTAGGCTTCCGTAGCTGGACAGTAAAGGGATGCATACGTAACGTGATTTCTGTTGTTTGGTTAGGAACAGTCAAGGGGAGAATTATAGCGGCTAGTTCTTCAGAGCAAAATCCGTGGAAGTATCGGTAGAAAAGGAATAAATCCCCATGAGCGAGAAAAGGGAGTTTTCTTGTAAGGACTGAGTCATTGATGAATCGAATGGATAGAATCAAGGATGTTAAGTGTCGAAGGTTATGCCGCTCTCCATATGTGGCGACAGTACTCTAGGTTAGGTGTTACTTGGGAAGTATAGAGAATGTATAAGTTGGAAGGAAAGAAGTATTTTCTTGCTCGAAAGAGGAAACCAAGCTTTTTAGCTGCTGATGTGGCTATTGTAGTAATGTGTTTGTGCCAGCTGAGATCATGTTCGAAAGCGATGTCAACGAGATCGAACGTTTCATTGTTCTGTAGGGCTTGGCCATGTGGATGTGGTAAATGTTACCGGATATTTTTCGTGACAGGGAGCAAGACTGGGTTTTGAAGGTTTTGAACTGAACAAGGTTCTTGACGCCCCAGTCTAGCATTAATAAAATTGAAGATCTTGGGAAAGGGATAGTTGTATAGATCTGCGTCAGTTATCCAGCTCTTGATTCGAGGCTTGTCTGGAAACATGAATGTTGTATTGAAGAGTACTATCGTCAGCATAACTGTGAATGGGATTGGTAGTTGAGGAAAACAGGGTTGGTACCAGAACTGAACCTTGGGCTACGCCAGCATTGATAGGTTTGAAGTTAGATGAGAGATACGCCTATTAGAGAGAAAGCTACCTATCCAGGTACATAGGTTTATTTTAATATTTTGGAATTTTTAATTTACAGTAACAGCTATTTTTATTTTTTGTATTTAAAAATACATTCTTATTATAACTTATAGAGTGCAGAGTATAAAGCTCACTTGCAAAGCCATAATAATATTTGGACGCCGACCTCACAAACCGAGCATAGTTCATCGTTTTAAACATTCTCGTTTAGATATTTCTGCTAACAGATTTCTAGTAATTGTTCTCGGCACTTTGCATTTTGATAGGGAAGTAAATTTAATTCTTTTCACCATTCAAATCCCTCTTTAAATATAAAAATGTACTCACCATACTGTCAAATAAAATATTAAAACAAAAGCTTGAATATAATGGCGTCCAGTCGTTTCATTATTTACCAACTCAATATTTTAAAAACTCGATACCGTAATTGCCTTCAAGACTGTAATTACAAAGTGTTTTGAATTTTTAATAGTATATTTTTAATATTGAAATTTTGTATCATGATTGACCGCTGATAGAAACAGCTTGCTTATCAAAAATGCGTCAGTAATGCATGTATCATTGTTAGAAGACAGTTTATCATCTACCATGTCGTTTCAAATAATGACATGCATTATAAACGGCAACGAAGCTTTTATCGAATCGGATATCTTCGTGATTTATCGTATTCCAGTCGGATCCGTATTCGTGGCAATTAATTACGTCCATATTATCGGCGCTAAGCGATATTTCTAATGATTGGGGACCAATTCTGGCTCCGTTATCTCTTGTAAATAATTAGCCGACCATCGGTCACGGTCGAGTTGGCAACAATGCCGCCGGTAGCAAATTGCTAAAATTAATGTTTGACCAGTTGATTAAATTGCACAAGAGATGTTATTGCGAGGCGAGGGTGCATTTTAAGATAAAGGGTATGTATTGTAAAATTTCAAGAATCAACGCAGTACCATTATTCATTATTAAAAAGAAATTATTTTAACTTGAAGTAAATTAAAAAGAACTAAAAATTAATGACGAGAAATACTCGCAAGGGCAAATCGGTTATTTTCGTGGTTCATGCCTTTAAAATATAATTAATAATTACAAACTAGTAAACTATTCAAAATTTAGGAATATTGTAATTATCTTAAATTCAGTAGTATCAACATATTTTTGAGAAGCTGCATATCATACAGACTGGTGTGATGATCAGCAAGATATCGATGAGTCATATACTAATAAATTGTGATGATCAAATTAACTCACTTTTATTAAATTTGTTTGGTGAAAGGGGAATTTGACGATAATAAATTCTTCACTGTGACAAACGTGTGACCTATTGTGACTTAGCCCCACTTTATAGGTCACCATCTGGTCTAGCCCTATTTAAATGTACTTAATCAGTGATTACTTAATTAATCAGAGCTACTGTTTTCTTTGGAGAATCTTACTAATAACTCCATTGTGTATAATGTTGGTTTAGCTTTAAACCTTTTCATTTTTTTTTGGTTGTTCATGCACAGTTCTTTGCAGCGATTGTCTTAGTTAACTACTTCAAATTAAAAAACTGCAAGGTCATTTTCTAACAAGACCGTCTTAAATTTGTACAAAATTAAATAAAACTGTCCCTCTAAAACGCAAAAATAAGATACGAAACTTCTTTTACGACCCGTTTTACTCCAGTTAATCCGAGCTTCACGATAATCACTACCCTTATTCGTAAGGCCCCTCTAATTCAGCATAATTTCACCGCAATAGTAAAAAGGCAAATCTGCATACGTATGACCGCCGATGTCTTATCTTTATTTAGGCGGTCTGTTTTTGTGGCTTCGCCTTTCGAATCGTTAAAAGAAAGAATGGGATTTAAGGAGTCTTTTGTGGTAATTGACCTAGTTTTAGAGGGATATAAAATTGCGCAATTTGATTAAATCAAAATAGGTTTTAGAGCGATTTGAAAAGTTTAGCCAATAAGGAAGGGCACAGTAACTAATTTATAATTTGCAGTCATAAAATAAGTCCTTCTGGCTTATTCTTTAGCTTTCCTTGTCTACAGTAAACAATGATATTTTACGGTATTTTTACTTGGACAAAGTAAGTAATAATATACTAACTATTTTCTTTCGATTATATATTTCATTAACATATCTCTTGGATATAATTATTGACCTTCATGTTTTAAAAACTAGAGCTAAAAAGGTTTAAGATTAAGTACTGGTTTTTTAGATCGCTCGTTTAATCAGATTTGAACAGGGGCGTACCGAAAGCACCATGTTGGGGGGGGGGGGGGGGGATTTACGTTTGCTGGAATTAAACTGTCGACCTTTTTGCAAATTTTCCCAAAACCCAACTGTCGACGCTTTTTGGTAGGTTCTAATAGCCAACTCATAAATCTGAATGCCTTTAAAATAGTCATCTCAGAAAGCACTGGCCATTCAAAAACCTAAAGAAATGTGTGCCGTTTTAGAGCGCATAAATTTAACATCAAATATATTACAATCGATTGAAATAGATTGGAAATCGCCAAAACAATGCTAAATTCTAGTTTAACTTCTATTAGAAAGAGGAACCTTCGTGATAGTTTTGAAAATATTGAAGAGGCGGCGCGGCGAGCGCTTTGGCTAGAAAATGGAAAATCACTCCAGAATTCGAGAAAAAGGGACACAGAAAGGTTAAGATATTTTTTGAGGAACTTAGTACTGACGAACGACTGCACAATACTGAACGACTATTTGAGGTTGATGTATAAATGCCAGTATTCATATTATTGTAACTCAATCAAAGGGCCATTTTAAGAGCATGAATTGCACATACGAAAAAAAAAATTTCAGTCCCCAAAATATATTACATCTGCTGGCCTGCTGCTAATGATGTATGTCAAATTTCAGTCCCCAAAATATATTACATATATAAAGCCAGTGGCTCTTCAACAAAGCTATAGTAATGACGTATCGCCTGAATTTCCAGCTCAAATCAGTATTCATGCAAGACTTACGTGACTTGACTTTAATAAATGAACTGGATAATTTTCAATAATTAAAAAAAGTGCGCAGCATCAAGTTTACCGGATGTATGTAATGCCATTGTGTTGTTAATAACCTTACCAGTTACTGTGGCAATGGCTGAAAGATATCTTTCTAAACTGAAAATAATAAAAAAACTATTTATGTAGTACATGAAAGAGAGACTTTTAAATATCTATCCTATAAGCTTAAAACAGCAAGAAGCAAGGAAATTAGAGCTTGACGATTTAATAAACGATTTTGCAAAAAAAGGTGAAAATTTGTCAGATTATATCTACTAAGAGTTAAATTATTTATTTACTTTAAAAGTACTTTTCATTTTAAAATCTTCGTTAAATTTATTTTTATTTATTTTCACAAACCTACTTATGTTATATGTATTAGTGGTTATATATAGGATCTAATTTTACGTTTAGAATAAGCTGCCGGTTACATGGGCTGGTGGGCGCCGACCAGTAGAGGGAGGGGGAGGGGACGGTAGCCCCTTTCCCCCCCCCCCCCCTTGGCTACGCCACTGCTTACTGTGTATGGCATCTTTAGGTGAGAATTCTAGATTCTCGCAAATTTATTTTTGTTACTAAGTACTAAGTAGCCCTGTATTCTTCCTTTCAACACAGATAGGCCGGGAAAAGCCAAACTGGATGTCTTTAAACTTGTATCCATGCATGAACGCCCGTGTAGTACATAAGGCCTCTGAAACCTGGATTTATTAAATTTACTACCAATTTAACTACAAAACATAAAAGTAGTTCGGCAAGGATGCACATAACGAATTTATTAAAATCCTGGAGAGGAAGCACCTTATTTTCATTTCACTATAAAATTTTAATAATGTTTTCGCTATATAACATACTGCCGGATTATGTGGAAACCGCAAAACTTTAAGCTTAAGAGTTTTTTTTATTAAACAAGTTTTTGAAATTTTGGGGATTGTCGGTTACGGCTGCTATATGAAGCTTAAATCTGGCGCTTTTGAACTCTGTTTAAGTTACTGGGTATATTAAAGAGAATTATAATAAAATATGAAAGAAGAAGCCCATATGAAGGGGAAAGAAGGTCGCTATATTGAGTTTAATTTTTAACGAGCGGAGGGCAGATAAGCGTTTTTGTGGGTTTGTTTCAGTTGGTGGTAGTGACTAATTAAATTAAAATTGTTGAAGAAGCATCTTTTAAAATGCAGTGTCCGGAAATTCCGTTCGTATATTTCGAACCATTTCTACATATGAAAATATGAAAAAAAAATTATGTGAATGTAGGTTCTTAAATGTCTTATACGGGAGCTATGACAATTATGTCATTTATTGGAGAGATCAAGTTTAAATAGAAAAATTTTTAGGTGCTTGGTTTTTGGTTGGGCACCTTCAACCATGATCTTAACTTTACATGGGTCTGTTCTCAAACCAGAAACATTGACAACAAAATCAACATACTTTAGGGATTCCCGAAAACATTGACACTTCTCAAAGTTAACTGTAAGGTTAGCATGCAGTAAGCGACGATAGACTTCCTTTAAAACTGAAATATGATCCTCAAAACTGCTTCCAAGTACAATCAAATCGTCTAAATAACAAAAAACCTTTGGCTGCAATTCAGGGCCAAAAAGGGAATCCATCAGTCTCTGTTGATTCTGCGCCGCATTTGTCAAACCAAAAAGAAGGACTTTAAACAGAAACAAGCCTCTGGAAACTACAGAAAATGCAGTCTTCTCCTTAGAACTTTCTGATAATGGAATTTGCCAAAAACTGTCTTAAATTGATGCTGGACATGAATTTAGCATCTCTTAACATAAAGAGAATGTCATCAATCTTCGGCAAGAGATAACTATCCTTCTTTGTCAGGCTATTAAGCGCTCTCGAATCCAGGCAATTTCTGAAGGTAGTAGCGCCAATGTGTTAATTTTAAAAAATGACAGGTTGCTCATTCGCGGAGTTGGCCTGGTGCATTTTATCTACGGTAAAGCTAATCGTTGTGCTCGAAAATCTCTCAGGTCGTATAAAGAATCTTTTCCAAGCCGTCAAATTCCTCGTGTGAAACTATTCATTAATTTACGGTACTTTTAGACGTGGGATGTCATAGATAAAAAAAAATAGGAATGATTGTCTAAGAAGTCGTACTACTCGGACTCCACAAGCAGAAAAAATAGTTCTGGAACGCGTTGCAGCCAATCCAGGTATAAGTGCAAGAAGATTTGCCTTACAAGAGGGTATCCCTAAGAGCACAACATGGGAAATTATACATGAACAACTTCTTTACCCATGCCATGTACAAAGAGTTCAGGCGCTTAGGGCTAAAGACCTACTTCCTAGGGCTCAGTTTTGTGAGTGGATGCAGAGGAAATACCATCAGGACAGTTTTTTTCTTGATAAATTCTTTTTTACCAATGAAGCAGGGTTTATGCGTGAATGCATTGTAAATTTTCATAATAATCATGTATGGGCAGAAGAAAAGCCGCATGCAATTTTTGAAAGTCGATTTAAAAATAAATTTTCAATTAATGTTTGGGCAGGTACAATGAGCGACCGATGAATAGGACCGCGCATTATACCTCAACGTTTAGATGGACCTGCATATTTAGATTTCTTACAAAACATTTTGCCAGTTTTACTTCAAGATGTGCCGTACCAACAAAGACTACAAACATTTTTTATGCACTCCACTTTTATGGACTCCACCTCATTTCAGTGGACTGGTTCGAGATCATTTAAATCAAACATATCCAGACCGATGGATAGGAACAGAAGTCATTTTGGTATTTTAAATAGTACCCTACTTATTTACTTATGTTTCGTCCTAAAATTCTGTCTGCAGGTCTTTACAATCCCATATTTTACCACAGTTTAAACCCATTTTATTAAATATAACAAAAAATATAACCTAAATTAAATTGAATATATATAAAAGTAGTTCAGGAAGGCAGTTCCTGAAGAATTAATTAAAAATCCTTTGAGGGAAGCACCACATTTTGATTTCACTGCAAAAATTTAATAATGTTTTCGCTATATAACGTACTGCTGGATTATACGAAAATCTCAAAACTTTCAACTAAAGAGTTCCGTTTTTTATTAAGCAAGTTTCTGAAATTTGGGGTATTGACTGCCACGGCAGCTATATGAAGTATAAACCTGGCGCCTTTATACTCTGTTCGAGTTACTCCGAAAAATTATTGTAATAAAATATTTAGAAACGTATAGAAAGGAAGAAAGCATCAGGAAAAAATATAAAACCGCTTTCAAAAATGTAATTTTTTAAAGAAATTCTCGATGCAAATCAGACCCAACTAGAATTAATATCTCTACAAACAAACTAAAAGCAAAATGTTTGATTTTATTTTTTTTCCTATTAGAAAGCGCGCTTAATCAATTATATTTAAAGAATAAAATGGCTTTGCGAAATTTCTCTTCTCGCCGGCCAACCATTGTATCTTTTTAGCGAGTCGAAAGAGTTTCGATTTTTGTATGACAGATTACGGTACGATTCGTATCAATTACTAGATAAACCGTCTTGTCAAAAATTTATAGAAATATTTTCGTCCCCAGGTTTATTTCTAATATTATAAACACTAGTTTAATTCGATTCGTCAGACATTTTCAGAAAAAAGACAAAGTCTTTCTCAGATATATTCTTTTAAAGGCATTTTACGAGAAACCCTAAAAGCAAAATAAATAATCCCATAAATAAAAAGAAGACACATAACAGGAATTATTTTACACAAAGGTATCAAAAGTACGCCTTCGGAATTTTTCTTGGAGCCCGATCGAAGCTATCAAAAATTGAAAATAAACAACCAGATTTGTGTGTAAGTTTTCTGTCGAACGGTTGGAATTCCTTTCACGTAGTTTTATCCCTCTCTGGAGTCATTCTTTTTCTCTTGAAGGTAGAATTCTGCAATGCTTAATATTTTTTATAATTATTGTTTTATTCATGTGGCCTTTTTCTTAAAGTTAAATCCCGTTTGTACTGAAAACACTTTAGAAGTAAAATATCACAGAGGTAAACTTTTCGGTATTAAAAAACATCTAGAAGTTTTTTATTTAGAGCTGTTTAATAATGCATCCATTACCGGTGCCGTTTTTAATATGTAAACATTATTGCATAATATACAGCCTGTTCAAAATGAAGTCGGCTCTATTGCTAACATTCTTATTATGAGAGCTACGAATTCGACTAAATTAGCAAAGTAGTGTATTTTTTATGCTGATTATTATGCTGATGTCAAAAAAACACTTGATATTACCAAAAATATATATTTTTAAAGCCCTATATCCGCTATAACCGTTTGAGAGTCAGTAGAATTCTTAGCAAAATTTTTCTTTTACTGCATATTGCTAAAATTAATTATAAAGGAGACATTTACATTTAAATGTAATTTTCCATTTAATATCGCAGGCTGTAATGTACCGGATTAAACGGTCTTCCTCAACAACTTTTTCACAGGCGCCCATCACAAAAATAAAATTAATAATATATGTAGTTGTGATTAATGATTTAAGATAATAATGATATAATAATAATATATATTACATTTCTGGATTACATTTGTGTTCTTATATTACAGCTTGTGTTTCAACCTTACAGTTTATGTGAAAAGCAGTTACAACATGTTGTTCAATTGCACCTAGACTAAATACGTTCGTGTGTGCAATACGCAAGATATTTTAATATTTAATGATGATAAAGTTCAATTATTCGTTAAAAATAAAATATTTTATTTCATATTTTTAGACGACCTGTTTAAATTCTAATAAAACAGTGAAAACTCAGGTTAGTTTAGTTTAATTCGGGAAAAAGTTCTAAAAGCATCTCTCTTTCATGCCGATTAGTTTCAAGTTGTGAATAATAATTGGTGAAAAAATTTCTCAATTCCCATTTTTTGAGCGACCCTGTATAATAAAAAAACCTTATCAAATCTTGCAGTACATTTAGATAAATTTTAGATATTTATAACTTTTTCCATGTTGGAAAAGATTTTGAGATATTTAATTATTATTTACCATTATTCTCTTGCTGGTTACACCGTAGGAAATAAGACTACAAATTAACTTTAAACCTGTAGAATTCCAAAACTATCTAATATATGCTACGTAAGAAATGTTTAGAATTTTACGAAAAATTCGAAAATGTCAAAATATACAGGGTGTTCCATTTAGAAAAATAAACTTGACGTACGTCCTACTTTCTGAAGCGACTCTGTATAATGACAAGATTTTTTACAATATGTAAAAAATTACAATAACGTGCCCGAGCAATTTTCCATAAAATACGTAATCTTTTTATATAATTAATTTATTCCATACTGTATGTTCTCACTGCATATAAAATATGAAAATATCCAATACCACATATTATAATGCTTCTCTGTCTGAAAAGAAAGTCAAGTCTGTATAGAATGCCTCCCTTAAAGTATTATAAAAGTTAAAATACATGTGCTACTTTGTACATAACTGAAATGTGTAAAGTTACAAAAGAAATTCAAAATTCTTACGTGACAAACAAAGAAATATCGACCATACGGTCACAACTCGGCTTTCTTGAATAATTTTAATGCGTTGTGCTTGGGTTTGCTTGGGTATAATTTTCTAAATAAATAATTATCATTCCACTAAAACAGCTACATCAATAAACATCCGTCGCTTTATTACCATTCACTTTGTGCAATTTTTGGATCGCCTTTTATTGCACATAAAACTTATATTCAAGCGAATGAGCTCTGCTAATATTGAATCTACTTTGCTAATATTGTATTTAAGTATGGTATTTTTGGACACTATCCAATATGATGTCCTAATAAAAATAGCGTCAATTGGACATCTATCAACGAGCAGTCCAAATCTCTGAACCTAGGATGGCGAAATTTAGATAGTATGATTATCCTTTAATGATGTAAGCAATGGATTAAAAAGGATTGTTTTGAAACTTAACCTCTTAAGGGGTGAAAAAGAGGTGTAAATTGGTTAAAGAAAAGCTTATATCTTACCATTTGGTGGCGATGTTAAACTCAGCATTTATGCTTCCCAAAAAAAAAACTAGCAAATACGTTTGTTCTTTAAAATTGAACCCCTAAAGGGATAAAAAGAGGATGTTAAGTTGTATCACACAAACTACTGTAGGTTGTGACGTTAAATTGAGCTTCGTTTTTTAAAATTCAGCCCACAAAGAGGGAAAAAATGGCTTTAATTCACTAAAATTGAGGTATCAATTCAGCAACAAGTCTATGGAATTTCATGGCGAATCCCAGATTGTTGCTCTTGATATTTCCAAGGCCTTTGATCGGGTATGGCATACCGCACTCCTCAACAAACTACCTTCGGTCTTCCTCCCAAACTATGTACCTGGATCGGTAGCTTTCTATCTAATCGGCGTGTTCGGTCGGTCACTCATCTAACTTTCATCCTATCAGTGCTGGCGTAACCGAAGGTTCAGTCCTGGCACCAACTCTATTCTTCACAATAATGACCTGCACTCTTTAGCTACCAATCCCATCCACAATTACGCTGACGCATGACATAGTACTCGTCACTCTAACATTCATTTTTTCAGAAAAGTGGAGAATCAAGAGCTGGATAGTAGACGCAGATCTACGCCCCTATCCCTTTCCCAAGATATTCAATTAATCCTTGCCTGGGATCTAGTTGAGCTAAACGCCTCCACAACTCAGTCTTGCTCCCTGTCACGCAAAAACTCGCACAGTTACCCTATCCACATGAATAACCAGGCCCTACAGAACAATGAAACGTTATCTTGTTCGCATTGCTTTCAAACGTGATCTCAGCAGCTATCAAACACATTACTTCAATAGCCACATCAGTATCTAAAAAGCTTGGTTTTCTCTTTCGGGGCAGAAAATACTTCTCCCCTCCCAACTTACACACTCTCTATGATTTCCAAATAAGACCTAACCTAGAGTATTGTTCCCATATCTGGGGAGCAGCATCACCTTTGGCACTTAGCATCCTTGACTCTATCCAAATGAGAGCCATTCGACGCATCAATGATTCATTCTTTACAAGAAAACTCCCTTCTCTCGCTCATCGCCGCGCTGTGGGGATTTATCCCTGTCCTACCAATACTTCCACGGATTTTGCTCTAAAGAACTAGCTGTTATAATTCCTCCCTTGACGCGGAGAGGCGCGTTACGTATGCATCCCTTTATTGCCCAGCTACAAAAGCTTAGAACATCCCACTTCTCTCACTCATTCATACCTAGGATCTCCAGATTATGGAATGTACTCCCTGCAGATGTTTCTCCTTCCCCTCCAAAACTCCAATCCTTTAAATCCCGCGTCAATAGATTACATTTTCCTTCTCTTCAGACGCCCACGGTACGTTAGTACTTAGGCTTGAAGTTTACGTGGGCTGTTAAGATAAAGAAGCAAATATACTTCGTTCCTCCACTAATAAATATTGTCTAAAAACCAAATACTGTGCGGGCGAAGCCTTTATTGAGATTTCGATAATTTTTCTAAAATTCCAGCACACTTTTCCCGGGAGTCGCCAAAAGGTTTAGCTCTTAGTGCGGGTCTTAAATTAGATGTTCTAGTTTATTAGTTAGGTTTTGACTAGTTATTGTTTTAAGTGTTCACAAATCGTCGTTAAAAATATGTTTTTATTATACTTCTTTGAAAACACCTTATTTTCATCTGTTTTAGTAATAATGTAAGATGGGCTTTTTCGGGCTAGCGCACGGAAAGAGCGCACGGAAAAAATTTTCCTGGTCTCCAGTTCTTTCAGTGTGCTGAATGAAGATACCGACTATTTTTTGGCTTTAAAATAGAAATATAGGTATAGGAAAATAAACTAAACTCAAGAAAGTCTATATGCTATCTGATATTTAATATGTACCTATTTTGTATTTTATTTCGTAAATATTTGAATATTTAGATGAATTTCTGAAATATTTTTTGACGTTTTGTCAATCTTATCTGACATAGACAAATTTAAATCACCTTTTAAATGATTTGAAAGTTACCATGAAAACGCATCATACCTGCCAAAGACCATATTGTCAGCGTTGTTAATTTTCTGTCAATTAAATTCATTCTAATAAAATGTTCTCTCAACCTGAAAAAGTGGCATCTTTCATTATTAATAGTTAATTTTTAATTACTCTAGTAGTTTTTTTTTTAAATTCCGATAACAGTTGTGAAAATAAAAATATTCCAAGTTTATTTTGTATGTATGTATTTTTTTATGTTATATTTTGTTTTATGTTATCGTTTTCAAAGAAGTATAATAAAAAATATCGTTCATTACACGTCCAGAAATGGATTTTCCGTGCTTGCTTGACTTCCCGTGTTCGGCTGCGCCTCACACGAGAATTTGTCAAGCGCGCACAGAAAAATCCTTTTTTCCGGACTGGTAATGAAATATACTATTTTGGTTGCTGAAATGAATCTGGTTTCATGGTTGTTGAAACTTGCTCTTTGCTTCATAATTTTGCGAAAAAATCATAGTACAAAATTTAGTTGTCTTCTTACACAATTAAACCGTAACTGTCAAATTAGACCCGTATTAACAATAATAAATATGACCGTTTTTTTAAATATATACACTGCCCAGCAATATTAAAGCACCATAAAAAATTTGATGCATTTTTAATTTTTTATGTAATTTGTGTTGTAATCATTAATTAAATAAAGTTTTTAAAAAGTTACCTCTTTTAATATTCTAATAAAATCATGCTGAGTTATAAAAGTCCCTACTTCTTTTATTATCAAACATAACTAAGTGCATCAAAAAACAAAATGTTCAGAAAGCATGTGAATCACATTGGATTTTAAATGCAATATTTTATAAATGCTAGAATATTCCACAGGGTGGCGTTGAAAAAAAACACGATATATTTGTTACATCCGGTATACAATTACAATTAACGTTACAACAAAAATTACGAATACAGTCATATTCTTAAATATTATACGCAAAAAATCATTTAAATGGGTTTAGAAGAAATATAACATCTAAATTGATGCAAATTTCTAGTGTTGCGTTAATATTACTGGTCAGTTTATATATTACTTTCCTTACCCTCTTTTATCTTAAGCAAACAGGTTTCAAATACTTTTATTTGTTTGTTGTATTATTTCTTACCTTTTTGTTAAAATCGTTTTTCCAGTTTACCCAAAGAGGCTGAATACGTATCTTGTACAACCGAACATATCCATCAGTATCAACGTAAGCCTTTAATCCCATCTAAATAATTCTGCCAACAAAACTTGGACAAATAAAATAAGAGGGGCTGTTCTGATTCACACACACATACACGCGCGCACCAAAAAAAAAGTGTCTTTATCAACTACTTGTTGCTTTGCGCTCTTAAAACGTAACGCAGTGGTCGAATTAATACCAAAACGCGTCAAAAATTTATTTTAGTTGATCCGAAATCAGCCGGCCTAATCAGATTCTTATACTTGAGAAAATATTTACTAAAATTCAGTAGTATTGTGACGAACTCCTTGGTTTTGTATTTATTTTTATATTAAAAAGACAAACATTTTAGATAGAGAACTGCTACATAAAAGTATATTTTAAAATCTTCAGCAACCTCTATTTTAGGACCAAAAGTTAGATAAGAAATCTTATCTAAATTAGTTGATGGGTCTTGCAATTTGTTACTTCACTCCCCGCCATTAAACAAATTTTCATTTATTTACCTGTGATTGAGAGGGCAGTTTAGGTCATTAAAGTTTAAATTTTGTTGTTGCTAAGGAGTTTAATATCACAATTATTTATATTTTTTTCTTCTTAAAAATATTCAGGCTACATGCCATCACTAAAGTTAAACCGCCGAACAGATGGAGCAATAAAACTTCGTGATCGACGCGTATCAGGGGATGCCGGGTTAGACGAGCGGGTTTTCGTAGATAATGAGAGGCCAAATATTGTTTTCTAGGAGGTGATAATTTAAAAGTGTAAGTGTAAGTAAAGTGCGTCAGCTCGTGTGGTTTGCACCTCTTCGCTCCATCTGTTCGGCCATCGGGGTATAGTTGTTTAAAGGCAAATATAAATATTTTTAAAGCCTCTTTACATTACGTGCAATTTATAGCATGCAAGTTATAGCAAGGCAATTAATTGCATTGTATTATCGTTTACACATAAGGCAATTTCTTTATGCAAATATCCTGACAAGAAATGTCGCCAACTTTAAAAATATATCTAGGTAAATCAGCTGAGTAAAAAATGGGTTCTTATTGTGTCACTTACTGCTTTTTGGGACACATCGGCTTTATTGTTTGTACAGATAAACAATAAAATTATATTAAATTAGCAGAATAAACCACTGAAATGCCATCCAAAACAAAACGACATTAATTTTTTGAGGTTATATTTATTTTTTATATGTACCTATCTATGTGTTATTTTTAAAATTAATTTTAATCGAAAACGGTGCATCCTGTCGAAATAAAACAAGAGTACCTTTTTTGAATAAAAAAACTCCAGGTTTCCAAAACATTACTTTTAAAATAAAAAAATGTTAGAAATAAAAAATATAGGATAATATTCACAGTAGTCCCCACTCCGTGCGACGCCACTAGAAAAAATATTTTCACGTTAGATCTACCGTAATTTACAACTTATTAGTTGTAAGACATGTACCAATTTTCATGCCATCTTAAACGGTTTTCATGCTATTACGAAAAAAATAACTATCCTCCGACCCCTTTTGGGGGTTCCAGCCCCCTAATAAAGCATGTATCGGGGTACGCGTACAGGAAATTTTTGACCTATTTTTAGATGTACTTTACGCCCTAGAAATATTGCACGCTAATTTCGGGACACCCTATATATATATATATATATATATATATATATATATATATATATATATATATATATATATATATATATATATATATATATATATATGTATATATATATATATATATATATATATATATATATATATATATATATATATATATATATATACATATATATATATATATATATATATATATATATATATATATATATATATATATATATATATATATATGTACATATACCTACTTAAACTGCTTTTTTCTTACTTAGTTGTTTTATTTTTATTTAGACATTAAAAGAAAACTGTTTTCTTCTTGATTGTCACAATTGTAAGCCACTGTGTGACATCTCACTTGCCCCTCGGACCATTTTGATAATTAAGTTGCGTGTATGGCTTTAGGTATTTTTTTTTCCTGAAATAAAACGAAAATAGAATTGTTTTTATTAAAAAGCGGCCTAAATGAAAAAGATAAGGATTTTGAAATATTATAGGAAATTTTATTATTAGAGCTTCTTTATATTTCTTAATATTTTAGATAAATTTATAACGAATTGTGAATTGTAAAGGAAAATAATAAGAGAGCTCTCAACGTGTTCATCTGCTAAAATCGTCTGATAGGCTATAATGTTTACTGTATCTTTGAACTGAATGGTGAATAAATTGATCACATTAAAGAATAATATAATAGAACGGGCATTTAATGATAGCTATTAAGGGAGAGAATTGTAATGAATACGCGTGTCTTAATAGCCATTAAATGTGAGTTGCATACACTATTTGTTCTACGACCAGTAACAATAATGGAACACAGAAATTTCAATTTTCAAAATTTATTTAACTTATCTTTTCGTATGTTTTTGCTGATTTTACGGGTACCTAATAAATGTTTGCAGCTCTTGTGGTCTGTTCCACAATTTCTGGTGGAGTTAAATTCTCAATTTAACTCCCACTATGGCACATTTTCACCGATTTTATTTGAAAATATTACGTACAGTAAACAGTAACTATGAACTACCGAAATTGATTAATTGTAAATTTGTCACAAACATGGCAACCTTTGCTATTGACCGAATAGTGCTGTGATGCTGCATTTCTATTAGTTGTAAAGTACTATCTTAATGAAAAATTTGTATCTTAGTAAATGTCTGATAAATCATTTAAGGTATGGGAGTAGAAAAATAAATATAATCTCAAAGACCTTGCTAATTATAATTAAAGTACCACTAATATATGACTTAAATAAAGTGGACATAATTTGGTACTTATGTTTATACCATTTTATTATATTAATACCGCCCATATAAAAATGTAGGTACGTTTTTTAGAACTGAATTGCTTTAAATCATTCATTGTATGTGTATATTAAATTTTAAAATCAACAATTTTTTTTTAAACTTTACTCAGTAATTAAAATAGCCTTTCCTCAGGAGATTTTAAAACTACAATGTCGGTTAAACCCTTTACTACCTTCTGTTCATATATAGGGTGGCCGAAAAGTCTTAGTATGCGCAAATATATCTTTGCTATAAGTAAAGATATGACAGACCAAATTTTAGGTGTATCTTATTGGCCAATATGTAATGTTAATGGCTTTTTATGTAATTTAACTTTTTAAACCCCCTTGAAGGGTGACGCTAGGGAGTTGAGGTCAAAAATTTTAAATTCATCCCTATGCCGTGTGGTACCTCCTTTTAAAGATCTTCAAAAAAGAAACATTTTACCGCAAACCCCGAGGTCCTTATAGAAATTCGTTTTTAAATAGCAATGCTTTAAAAATTAAAAATCGTGAAAAAAAATTTAAAATTTAATTACCTTTATTTCTCTTTTTACTATAAAAGTTATTCAAAATGACCACCATGAACTTCTTGGCAGAGTTCCATTATCGACTTTATTACTGCCAAGAAGTTCATGGTGGTGATTTTGAACAACTTTAAGATAATAAGAGAAATAAAGGTATCTTTAAATTTTTAACTTTTTTAGAATATTTAATTTTTGTAGGTTTGCCATGTAAAAACGAATTATGATATGTAATCATTATTTTTTGAATACCTTTAAAATGAGGTACCACACGGCATTTAAAATTTTTGCCGTCAACTCCCCTCCGTCACCCCTCGAGGGGGTCGAAAAAGTTAAATTACATAAAAAAGTAGATTTATTAACCAATAAGATACACCTAAAATTTGTAAAGATTTTTGCCCATACTAAGACTTTTCACACACCCTGTATATTTATTGGGCTGAATAAACCTCTCATTATTTTGTAAATTATTCCCATATTAACCAAGCTAAGGACGGTCTATTAGCTTTCATAGTCAAATTTTCAGTTAATACCTCATAAACAAGATATAAAATTTAATTGTATCATTATCTGGTCTGGCTCGTTTTCAAAATTTCAAATAAAACGATTATATATTGCGGTATTTAATGTTAACATCGCAATCCTCTATCTCTAGGGAGCATTAAATAAAATTAGCATATGTCCGATATTTTGAAATATTTTTCAAGATCTTTGGTTTATATTATATCTGTCTGTTTATCTGATTTTTAGACAAGAAAATTAATTTTGATGAAAATTATAGAGTTTATATAAGCATCTCCGGAGATGCTGCCTGTGCTCCATTTAATTCCAATGTATTACTTATAAAATAATTAATTTTTCTTATATGTCCAAGCAGATTTCAATAAACCACAATGGTTCTGAGCATTAAGTGGCTAAAAACGACGTTTTTTATATAGCAATTATTTTGTATGTAAAATTTCGTACAGAAAAAGTTTTACAGAAAAACACCCTGAATAATTATTATCCTAATATGTACCTTTCCATTTTAACTAAGATACCTGCTGTATTTATACCCACAGGAACGTGTTAATTAGTGGTACATTCCTGGAAAGCCGATGGCCGAAGGCGAAATTCATCCCTTGGTCAGGTTGACCGCAGAGATCGGCCGGATTTCCCTAATTACTCCCAATTTATTTTAGAATCGTTTTTGTTTCCTGACAGTAAATTATTAAATGTAGAAATTCACATTTCAGCCTTTAATCTCTCGATTACAGATTAGGAGTAGGTAAAACTTCACTAATCAAGTTGAAATTTGACAATCGACGCTTAATCCTTGGTTTAACTATCATGGACACGATTAATATACCTTTTTATCCGGGATAGCCTACGTAGACTTCGAACCTAAGTAATAACGTAAAGCTCGTTTCAAGCCCTTTGGTTGCCTTTAGACAAAATGGTAAGTACCTCAGTAAATATATATATATATATATATATATATATATACAGGGTGATTGATGGTGAGTGGCCTATTAGAAGTTCTGGCGAGCTAGTCAACGGATCACTTTGAAAATTTGGTAGTTTACATAAGTGGACATGACCTTTCTTTTAAAATTATTTTTGGCCTTGCGGTGTTGCCGCTTCTACTGAAAAGTATTAGCACCTATGATAATTTAAATGGAACACCCGGTATATTATATTTTTTTTAGAATCCCTGTTGGTTTGTTAATAAGTTTCGTTAACATATTCCTATGTCTATCTAGTATCGTTGTCGAGATAATAATTATTTTCTTCTTTTTTTCTCGGAAAACATGGTAGTCAATAAGGGCTGATATTTTTGAACTCATGACAGATAGGACACTAGAATTTGGTGGAGAGCTAGGTAATACCACGAGGCTATTCACTCGGTGTCCAAATCGTAGTTATATTTGTACAGGGTGTTTCAAAAATAAACATATTTTGATGGTTTGGAAAAATGATTAAAAGTACATTTTTTTAAATGGAACACCCTGTATTTTAACCGCGGTCCTAAAAGCTCTGTAAATTTCCTATCTTTCAATATATCATGTCCCTATACCTATCTCGAATAGTTTTTGACTTATTAGCATTTATTTGGACAATTTAACTATTACAGATAACATTCACGAGTTTTTAGGAAAATTTGAAAAGTAGCCTTTGGAAACTGTTGTGACACTTTTCTATTATTTATTCCGTTTCGTTGTCAGTTGGTTGCCGTACTTGAAAATTCTAATTTAAGGTTTTAAGAGAAATGGAAGAAAACAATAATTATTCAAATACAGTACTTATGAATTTATTTGTTTTACATGGTCAGTGTGATAAGATCATTAGTCGTACTTGTAGAAAATTCAATGAAATGTATCCAAATTTGCCATCAATGAACAATAAGAAATTTAGACGAATTCAAAGCAATTTCAAAAATTTTGGTTCTTCCTTGAAAGTTCCCAGAAATTTACCCAGACCTGTAACATCTAGTGAGGACAACGAAATTAACGTTTTGGCTTATTTTCATGCCTATCCGCAGGCTTCAATAAGATGTGCCAAAGAAGATTTGGGCTTAACCTATTTCTGCGTGCAAAAAATATTGGCTAAACATAATATGCATGATTATAAGTATACCAAAGTTCAATGTCTTAAGCCTGAGGACTGTCCACAAAGAGTTTTATTTTGCGAAAACTTGTTAGTTCATATTCAGGAAGATCCACAATTTTTAAGGAAAATCATTTGGACTGATGAATCAAAATTTTCTCGCGAAGGAATTTTTAATAGGAAAAATATTCATTATTGGGCGAAGGAAAATCCTCATGTAACGAGAGATACTGGATTTCAAGAAAATTTTCGATTTAATGTTTTTTGTATAATGATGGACAACAAAATTCAATATTTGATATATGATGAAAATTTAACTTCCAGAAAATACTTAGAAATTTTAATTACATTTGTCGAAAATTTCGTGGACAACCTTCCTCTCGCCCAGTATCGCAGCTGCTGGTACCAATTGGACGGGGCTCCCGCTCACTGCACTGACGAAGTTAGTGCGGAAATACAGAGAATGTTTGAAGATCGTTGGTTCAGGCGTTTGGGACCTTGGAATTGGCCTGCAAGGTCCCCAGATTTAACACCTCTGGATTTTTACCTTTGGGGCACTCTCAAGAATATTATTTACAAGACACCGGTAAATTCAAGGGAAGAGTTAGAAGATCGGGTGAATCGGGCATTTCAAAATTTGGATGCTGGTGAACTTAGACTTGCTACTGGACATGGTGTAAACAAGCGAATTTTAAAATGCTTAGATGTCAACGGCCAACGTTTTGAACATTTATTAAAAACTAATTAAATGTTTTTTACTTTTTTCTTGGTAATTTTGTTAGAAGTCAAAAAAATATTATTATGTACACTACAACTTAAATATGATTAAGTAATTTTAAGCATTTAAGAATTTACTAATTGTTTAAAATTTGTCTAAATTTCTTATTGTTCATTGATGGCAAATTTGGATACATTTCATTGAATTTTCTACAAGTACGACTAATGATCTTATCACACTGACCATGTAAAACAAATAAATTCATAAGTACTGTATTTGAATAATTATTGTTTTCTTCCATTTCTCTTAAAACCTTAAATTAGAATTTTCAAGTACGGCAACCAACTGACAACGAAACGGAATAAATAATAGAAAAGTGTCACAACAGTTTCCAAAGGCTACTTTTCAAATTTTCCTAAAAACTCGTGAATGTTATCTGTAATAGTTAAATTGTCCAAATAAATGCTAATAAGTCAAAAACTATTCGAGATAGGTATAGGGACATGATATATTGAAAGATAGGAAATTTACAGAGCTTTTAGGACCGCGGTTAAAATACAGGGTGTTCCATTTAAAAAAATGTACTTTTAATCATTTTTCCAAACCATCAAAATATGTTTATTTTTGAAACACCCTGTACAAATATAACTACGATTTGGACACCGAGTGAATAGCCTCGTGGTATTACCTAGCTCTCCACCAAATTCTAGTGTCCTATCTGTCATGAGTTCAAAAATATCAGCCCTTATTGACTACCATGTTTTCCGAGAAAAAAAGAAGAAAATAATTATTATCTCGACAACGATACTAGATAGACATAGGAATATGTTAACGAAACTTATTAACAAACCAACAGGGATTCTAAAAAAAATATAATATACCGGGTGTTCCATTTAAATTATCATAGGTGCTAATACTTTTCAGTAGAAGCGGCAACACCGCAAGGCCAAAAATAATTTTAAAAGAAAGGTCATGTCCACTTATGTAAACTACCAAATTTTCAAAGTGATCCGTTGACTAGTTCGCCAGAACTTCTAATATGCCACTCACCATCAATCACCCTGTATATATATATATATATATATATATATATATATATATATATATATATATATATATATATATATATATATATATATATATATATATATATATATATATATATATATATATATATATATATATATATATAGTAGTTGTTCCGGTTGGTACGACCATTTAACACCTGCTCGACACAGAGCAATTTGCATGTCCCCGGCCTGAATGAGATCTAACAGTATCGAAACCGGTCGTCGGGGTGGCACGGTTCATTTGTACCTGTGATATCAGGTCATTGAACCACCAAGGATGATATTCCTTGGACAACACGTTGGCGTAGTGTGAGAATAGTATTTTCCATATATATATATATATATATATATATATATATATATATATATATATATATATATATATATATATATATATATATATATATATATATATATATATACTGGGAAGGGTAGTCTTGACCGACAGTTGAATAGAACGACTGTTGATTTTCTTGGGGTAGCGGTCTCAGGACGAAGTAAAACTCTTTTTTCACAAACGCCAAGCTTTCGGAAATTTATTTTTTCCTTTTTCAAGGCTACAATAATGGAAATTATTACATGATAGCTTATATGTATGGTTTTCTTTTTATTTAAAAAAAAAACATAAAAAGAAAAACGGAATATGTTACATATAAAAAGGATCAGGAAGTTATGGTCAATTTCAATTTACTAACGTGCAAATTGAGTAATACTCTGGTGATATGTTTGTTTAATAAGTAAGGCATCATTAGTTACATTTTTAGTTAAATTTTTAGCTTGATTTCTTAAAAGTATTAAAAATTAAAAGAGCAAAGGAAAAACATTTGTCAACCTGACAACATATTTGCATATACTGCTGGTTCTTATTAGTAGGTGAATTCTTTCTGACATTTTTTTTGCTGGTTGTTGTAATAAACTGCTAACAATTTGGGTCAATTTTCATGATCTAGCTATCTTTACTTTAGAAATTACTATGAATTCAGATTCATTTTCATCACTATAAAATTTTAGTTATATGGTTATGTTGGTGATATGGGTGTTCCTAAACTCCGCCGGACTAATTGACCAGCCATATTTACTATACATAAACTCCGCCGGCAGCTTCAAGAATCTCATACATAAACTCCGTCGCATCATAATTATGCATAATATTGTAAATAAAACCATAAAACTTCATTTAAAATTTTTTATTAAACCCTGTCTAAAACTATACACTTGATATTAATTTTAAACTATCTTAATAACATAAAGCTTATAATTTAAACATTATTTCTTTAAATAATAGGAAACTAATTTTACAAACTCAAATTTCGTTATCGTTTTGGAATTTTACAAGGTTATTTTGTCTTTAAAAAATAATTTCTTCCTTAAATATAATTTATTTTTTATTTCGTGGGGTGTTTTAACACTATTCATTTTTACGCATATATCTATCTGAAGATTTTTTAAAACATCAATAAAAAGAAAAATGTTTGGATGGGCATTATAAAAATATGAGTTGAATTTACTATGAAAGGACTCACAAGCATTTGTAGTGCGTTCAGTTTCTGTAGCACTTGCCCAGATAGATGGAGGAAATAAACTATACTCATCAATGTAATTGTCCGTCAGACAGTCAGCAAACTTAATTAGTTTGTGGTTAGTAGGAATCACAGACATAAGACTAAACACAAAACAGTCACTAACATCACTTGGTTCGAGCATTGCTAAACCAAAGGTCCACCGTAGCCATTCACCAACTTTAGATGATTTATTTTTATAGTCACTCACTAATCCCAACTTTTGAATTCTTCTCCAGAAACTTTGGCACAAATGGAATCGGCATCGTGTAATCCGGACATGTGGAAAAATGTTCCTTGCTGCATCATGGATGGCTTTTTCAAAGTCGGCAACGATTTCCTTGGGTTGGAAAATTAAGTTTAAACTCTGACACCTTGCGGCAATTGTTTTTAATGCTTGCATATACGTTGTCAACTTTTTATCAGGCAATAAACAAAACACCAATGGAGTATAGTGAGAGTTTTGTAAGCCGTGTATACTGAAGAACTGAAGAAAAAGTTTTGGGCAGTAATCAAAAGTTCCATCTACGAAGATTTTTTCTGAGTTACTCAAAAACTGGAGATTAGTTGCACATGAGAATATCACAATCTTGTTAACTTCGTCGTTCTCCATTCAAAATGGTTCGTTTTTTATCGTTGTTATATTAGCATTTTTCAAATATTCTTGGATTTTTTCAACAGATTTTGGCAGAGCAGGGAAGACAGATTTTCGAGCATTATATATATTATTTCTTATATATGTGAAATCCCTTGTTGTCAATTCATCAATGTTATCCGACGCCGACGTTATTTCCATTCTAATTAGTTGGAGTGGCCTCTCGCTTATGTTTTCCACAGCTTTTCTTTTAATGCTGTTGGATATATGTTGCCTGTGGTTATGAGACCCATCCTTTTTGAATATGGTTGTAAGCTCGCCGTCGACATAAATTTTAGAATTGCACTTTTTTTGGACGCACTTCCATTTCACTCCAAACGAAGTCTCTTCGGCTCTATGAAACTTGTATTCATCTTCTACTATTAACTTCCACGTTGTCGTATGTAGTATGTTCCAGTATTTCCACGTTGACCGGTGATCACTTCCATTCTTTTCACTTTTTCAAAAATAGACCTTCCTACTTCACTAAAACGAAACGACTTTATGAATTAGGCTATTTTACCTTTTTCGGGAATATAACTACCTAATACTAATATAAATAAATATATAAAATCTAATTACCTACATCAACGAACCTGATCGATTTGTACAATTACCTGGAACAACCCCTAATTACCACTACGGCGGAGTTTATGGGTAGTCCATACAGGCCAATTTTCGAAATATACCTGTGACTGTCTTAATCCGGCGGAGTTCGTGAGCAGCCGGTGATATTGGCTAGAGAACTTTTTATAATCTAATATATGGTGAAAATAGCAAAAGAAAGAAAAAACATAAGGCCTTAGAAGAACGGATAGAAGAGAAACTAGAAAAATGTCAAGTGGTTAAAGAACTCGTGGATTGTGTATTGGTTATATTGTTTTTATTGAGTACGGTTGAGAAAAGGTATGAATAAATTTCACTTAGGTTATCTATGTCTTTCCTCTTGTTTATGCAGTTGTTATCAAGGTAAATCTCAACCATTTCTAGATAGTTTCTTTTTTTATTTTATTATTTTTTTTATTTTTTAATTTTTTTTTATATTTTTTTTTTACTATTATCCCAAGAAAATCAACAGTCGTTCTATATATATATATATATATATATATATATATATATATATATATATATATATATATATATATATATATATATATATATATATATACAGATTCTTAAAAGGCGCCAGCCAACCATTGCACTTAGAGTCGGACAAGTGTTTTCTGCTCTAATATTTGATTTTACCCGTTGCCACCTCGATTGGATAAAAAATACAATAATAGGGGGGAAGGCGTAAAACTGTTTGTCCGCAGTAATGGTATCAAATACATATTTCATCTTGATATAAAATGTTCTTAATATTTTCAGACCACATTTTTTATATATATTTTCAAAATACATTTTTTAACATATAGTTCTGAATTTCTAATTTAGTGTTATTTAAATTAAGAACTTTATTTATTCGATGGCTATGATAACTAGCATTGTCCATTACAATTACACTGTTCTTAGGCACATTGGTCGAAGGTGATTTTTAAACCAATTTTCAAAAGTTGTGGTGTCGTCATGGTAGTCCAAAGATGAATCTTTAATATTTTTAGAGGACAACCACAAACAATTTGGAACCCAACCATCTTCGGAAACAGCATGTAAAATGGTAATTCCTTTTCTCTTGTTCGATGGGGCTTTGGTTTGTCATTTTCCTGGTGGATCTACCCAACCTTCTGCTGGGGTGTCATGTGTATCAAACCATGTTTCATCGAGGTAGATAATGAAACGATTTTCTAATCTGTATTTTCTTATAAATTTTAAATAATCAAAGCGTCACTGTCGTAATCGTTGTGATTCTCTTTGTCCTTTATTAGTGGTCCGATATGTAAAACCAATTTGAGATAATACTCTCCAGAGGCTTGTCCTGCTGCAAAAAATGTTAGTTCCATCTTTCATTAGTCGTTGCTTTAATGAAACCAACGTAGAAACAATTTGTTCCTCGTACATACAGTAAACTTTTTCTTAGATCTCGCAGTATGGCAGCCAAGTCACTTGTCATTTATGACACCCTGTTGAAGTCTGGTCTATTTTACGTTTAGAGGTTGGCTAACCGACAGGACCGAACTTGTACTTACTGTTCACCTTAAATAATAAACACCAAGAAAGTCTATATCTATACTCAATCTATAAAGTTCAAAAGTAAAAAGTTTTAAACACACACTATACTAAAATCACTCGCATCACGAACACAAAACACCAAAATCAAACGAAAATAAAACGACGCGACCTATCGTGTCAGCCTGATACGCCCCCTATCAACCCACCACTGATTTACGGATTTTTCGAAGGAACCAATATCCAGCGTTGATGTCATCTGTGATTGTCAAATGTCGAAATGCTGAATTTTATCATAAATTGAAATCTAGCATAAATTTTTCTACGAAGTAAGTCTTTGTCGCTTTTGTCAAAATGCTGGCTTTTACCTGCATCACTATGTACTTTTTGTCTTTTCTTTTGCTTTGTCACTATATCTTTGACCAAGGAGTTTTCGTTAATGAAAAGGTTTCTGCTGCAGTTGCATTTACATTACACCTCCTGTTTGGTAAAGAAACAAACACATTTTTAACAATTTCCTAGGCATCAGGTGATAAATATTTCCTTTTTAAATTAGCACTACCGGAGGCACTATGATAAACATCTTTCCAAAGACTCCACATTTTTTACCACATTCGAAATAACAAAAAATATGGTCGTAATCATATAACAACTGTACGGTTTACCAAACGGATAGGAATTAACTAAAATATTTAGTTTAGTAGTTATTAAAAACATACTTTATTCATACCCTTTACTGATTATATTAAATTTATCTGTATCTGTTATTTTATTAGAGCCGGTCCTGTTTATAAGTTCTTGCAAATTTACCGGGTTTTATGTCGCTAGTAATTTATTGCACGCAACAGATCAACGAAAGAGCGTGGAACGAGCTTTGCCATGGGCGTCTCGAGAGAATCCAACTTCAGACGAGGTTCATTCAAAACGATTTTTATGAACTTTTTGCACAATTTCTTTAGAGGTTGTCGCTTCTAACCTGTCAGAACGCGGGGCATTTTAGTGCTCATACGACCACATCTAAAGTTCGGTTACGGAAATATGATTTAATAGGTTATAAAACAAAAAAATATTTACCATTTAATTTCAACTGATTTATTGTCAGTCATGCTTGAGAAGTTGTTCGAAATGCCCCCCTTCAACTTCCAAACACTTTCTCGCTTTTTTTCTAAAAATGAATTTGGTACCCCCTGTAATATTTCAGGTGTCATTAATATGCACTAATATGCAGGCAAAACGGATTCGGTCTTTCTTAGCATCTAAAATTCTAGGTGCAGTCGCCATCACTTTGTCCTTTATAAAACCTCACAAGAAAAAGTCAAGGGGGGTTAAATCCGGGGACCTAGCAGGCCAGTTGAGAAATAATATAAAGAGTAAATTTGGTATGTTATTGAAGATGAGGGTACCTATATATTTTGGTAAAATCAACATTAGAAATGAACTTTATTTTCCCCCCATTGTTTTAGTGTGTAACGGTAGGTACCTACTTATTAAGCATTATGATAAATTTGATGCCTAGGTATTTGCAATAAAAAAGTATATAGGTAATTTCATTTTAAAATATTGAAAGAAGGAGTTTTCTTTCAATTTTTTATATTGGAATGTAAAATTTTGTCAAAGAAACCAATATTTTATCAAAAATGTTACCAAAAACATTACTCTAATTACAGCATGTTGTGTAGTTAGGTTAGTTCATCGTTAAGTCCTCTCTTCGTTAAAAACAAATGAAAAAGTAAACAACTCCTTGGTTTTTAGTGGCATTTGTCAGTTTAATTCTTGATTGGCTAAAAATTTGGGAAGTTGCAGAAGGAAAAAAAAATAACGCTTGGTTAAACTGGATATTTTTAGTTTTTAACAACGAATTGGGATTTAATGTTTGCTTAAAAGTTTTCTGCAACCGGCTGTGTATGTTTTTCAAGCCCCTACAGAGACCAATAGCACTTCGTTTTATTTAATACAAGAAGTTGTTTCGTTGTTTGTATTATTCGAAAATTCCCTGTGCAAATTAGATCAATATCGGATAAAACTAAATTTCGCAAAATGTATAAAGAATAATAAAAAAATAATACATGGAAGCGGCACAAGTAGTCCCGGAATCCCCTAAATATGATATAGAAGTCGTGGAACAATCGGCTGGCATTATGCGTCGCTTTTCCGAATGCACTTGCACGTTTTCCATTCCCGTTCTGTTATCCCATATAATGTGCGGGATATTCTCAATTATCCTGGGATATTTCGAGACAATACTTACTTTGAGTATGGGAAGAATATAAAGTAGTCAAATTATATGAGAAAATATTAAAACTACAGAATATGATTACGTTGAAAATGTTCATGAATTTGCGAAAAATTTCCGGAAAACATTTATTTTCGACACGTTTTTGTAATACACATTTTTTCAAATGTTAAATTTTGAAGGGTTAGAAGAGGATAGTTAAGAAAATCGTAATGGAAAAACAGATCCAGAACAAAGCAGATCGAACCAGCCTAGATTCGTTTTTTATTTTTGGTTTGCTCGAGTTTGCTTAGGTCCTTTTCTGTCCTTTTATCAACATTTTTAAACTATTAGAATCTGTTACATGCATTAAGAAAGTGCAATCAGCAAACCTGAGCAAACCTCGACCGAACGATCTCCGCCCATCTGCCGCACTACCCGCCGCCGACGGCACCAACGCCGTATCACATCGCGTATGAGCGGCTAAAGTTGGGTTACGGAGATATGATTTATTAGGTTATAAAAGAAAAAAAATTATTTACCATTTAATTTCAACTGATTTATCATCTGTCATGCTTGAGAAGTTGTTCGAAATGCCCCCCTTCAACTTCCAAACACTTTCTCGCACTTTTTCTAGAAATGAATTTGGTATCCGCTGTAATATTTCAGGTGTCACTAATAAGCAGGCAAAGCGAATTCGGTCTTTCTTATCATCTACAGTTGCAGTCGCCATCACTTTGTCCTTTATAAAACTACCACAAGAAAAAGTCAAGGGGAGTCAAATCCGGGGACCTAGCAATAAACTGAGAATTAATCGTTAAAACGTCAAAATCCTTAAGTGACATAAGTCAAAATAACGTATTTCCATGGAACCGACTAATAATTCTAAAATAAGTTAACTTTATTTATTGGTAAATTTTATTTATTTTTTTAATTTACTTAACCATAATTCCGTAACCGAAAGCGCAAATCCAAAAAAAAAATTGTACACATACGTAGTTTTTTACGTAGATTCAAATTTTATAAACAAAAGTACATCGTTCCATTAAAAATTCCAAACTTACCCCCACTCCTCAAAATAGAGAGAGGGGGTAAATGTTGAAAATATGTTTAAATATATCCCCCATCTATCTATTAACTAACCAGAATTTTATGAAAGTATTTTAAACCGTTCTCGACATATGGCCTTGTAACACTTTAAAAAAACTCAATCTGTATTTTTTTTTTAGAAAATTATATTTCCGAAAATTTTTCGAAAATCGATTTTTCAAAAAATTAAATTTTAAACTGTAATTGCTTAGAAAATAGTAATAAAAGAAGACAGGAAAAGCTTCTGACACCTCAACAAATCTGAGTGAAACCGCACCGATTTGCCTTTTTCTTTGGATTGCTCAAGTTTGCTTGGGCTCTTTTCTCGTTTTTAATTTTTTAGACCATTACAATCTGGTACCTATAAAAACAAGTTTAACATTATGACCCTTGCAATAGATTTTAAACAGTTTAAACTCGGCAATAGTCCATAACTACGTCTAGTGCATGTTTAAAAAATTATATACTGTCGAAAATAAGTCTTCCTAAAACAGTATATTTTTAAAGTAAGTGTTATTGTTTTTTGAGAAAAAATTGTTGTATACAGTATGTTCACGGATGGGGTAGACAAGAGGACAAATGGCTCCTAGCAACAGCAGGAGCAACATAGAAAGTATATAAGTTGGAAGAGGAAAAATATTTCTGCATTAGAAGAGAGAATCAAGCTTTTTAGCTACTTATGTGGCTATTACAGTAACATGTTTGTGCCAGCTGAGATCAGTTTTAAAAGCGATGCCAACAAGTCAAACGCTTAATATTATGACTTTTTTCTATTATTTCTGCGATTGGCTTGTTTTCCATATGATTTTTATGTTGGAACTTCTTGCTTAAATAAATGTAGCTCTATTATTATAGACAGTACATAATTAAATTACGCATCTCTATGAATTTCCTAATATGTCAATGTATTATAGTAAATAAAAAAATATATTTGTATGATGAGTCTGGAAGAATGATTAGTTTCATTCAATGGTTTAATCAAAGGCATTTGTATCGTGTAAGTGTTGCTTTTTTAATAATTCATTTTATTAAAATATTATTACGTATACAATAGTAATAAAATTGTTATTTTATAATGTATAGTTTATTACTGTTCCGTGAAAACAGATAACTTAGGGAATGACTTCGGTGTCCTCCGTTTCTCCGTCCGTCCGTCTGTCACAGGCCATTTTTCTATTTTATTATTATTAACTGTTTTAATTTTATATTTATTACTGACACTAATAAATTTTATTTATTTTAATTATCATTATTATTATTAAAATAAATCGCTTTTAAGAGTAACCAATATAGCCGTAAGGTTAAAAATCCTAACTTTAAATTCCAAAAATCGTTTTTATTCGCCGTGTCAAGGGCAGTTTACGAGTGCCCATTCACATATACGAAAGTTTTACCGGTAATCCGGCTCTAACTCTGCAAGTCCTTGATTCGATTAGAAGACGAAAGCTACAAGGGAAATAGATCTTGCAGTCAGGCATGTTTTAGCACTGTTTGACCACAAATTCTTCCTTGAGGTTTCTTGTTCAATTTCTCTACTTACAGTTTAATTGGATTTTCAATTATTTGACCACAATTTAACGAGTTTATTTTCACTTATCGAAATTAGATAAATAGCTTAAAAAGGATTTATGTCTATGTCTAAAATATAAGGGAGGTAGTAATTACGGATGCGGGTCTAATATAGAAGCACTCAACAGCACAGATAGGTGAGATTTGTTAAATGGATCTGTTTTACAATTTTTATTTGTTTATTAGGACGTTCGGTCGAAATTCTGTATAACAAATTTTTTCTCCAAGTTTTTAGAGATAGAAATTAATTTTTGTACTATCGTACACAAAGTACATTTTGGCGCTTCGCAAAAAAGATCGCAAAATTGCTCATTTCTGAGGAGTTTTACTTTACCCGATCTAGAGCGGTAAAACAAACAAAACGCGCGCTCAGAGTTAGCAACAAATAAGATGGCTGGTGTTATTTTACTGTTTGCTTTTTAGTTTTTATATTAGTTTTAGAGTAGGTTTCGAACGTTGTGGTTATTCCATTACTTAGTTACCATAACAACCGTACAATTACAACAAAAAGTTGGACGTTGTCATTTAATGTGTAAGCAACTTAGAAATTCAGTAAACTTAATCTTTCTATTTTTTTTATAACTTGTTCAACAATATCTTTAAAAAAGGCACTCGCCAACCAATGATTGTATAAAAAATCATGTGTGTAATTCGAGCGCAAAGTGTTTTTGTCGCTCTCGAGAAATTAACTTTTCTCTTAGAGCGACAAAGTAGCACTTTATGCTCTTAATACACAAATGGCTATTAAAGTCCACATTTTCTAGGAAAATATAATCATTTTAGGCTGGAAGCGTCATCATTTTCGGGCAGTTTTATTAGTTGTCACAAAGCGACTGAACAGTGTTGTGAATAGCAATTTTTTTACTGGTCTTTGAAAGCAATTTTAGAAACATTTTCGTTCAGATTTACTTAAAATATTGAATATTTAGTACTGGTATAAATCACTTTAAATTAAGATGTTCCAGTTGATTAACTAGCCTAGACAGGTTTTTGTCAAGTCATTGTTAATAAATCGTCCTTAAAAACTTGAGCTATTTTAAAATTTCGGCGATTTGCTTGGTTTTAAAATGGTTTTCATCTAGTTAAGGGGGGATTGGGAGTACTTAGCACCCCCAAAACTCTAATTAACACCCCCAAAATTTACATAAAATACAATACCAATTTTTTTGGCCATATGCTGAATGGCTGCTGAAGAGAGTCTAGAACTTAAGCACCCCTGAATTTGGTAAATATGTTCTCATTAATCAGTATTCATTATGACGAACGTCTCCGTAGGTGGATTTTCGAGTAGGATGATCTGGTAGTACTGGTAGGACTATGTCAAAGACAAGGAGTAAATAAAACCCAGTTTTCTATTTTTGTCGTCGTTCAGTGCTGATCTGGCCCTATGTGGAGCGGTGCATAAAAGTCATTTTCCTTAGCGTTATCACCTAATGCCAATATAGTCATCGCAATCATCGCATACCTTTTATTGGCAGCAGTTGCGACCGGATCAAAATAAAAAGAGAACACAGCAGCCTGATGCTTACACAGTTTTCCGAGGCTTCCACTGGCACATGTGTGATGCCCCACGATCATGTCGATATCATAAAATAGTTGCTCACACTTGCTACTGGGTACTTGAAAATTTAACTTGGTAGTCTAAATTATGTTGTCTACGAGTTCAATCAACGCCAGTCTCCAGAAGGAAACTAGGTGTAACTAGGGGCAGTAAGCGTCAACCTGCAGGTCGACTGGCCACTAGTAAAAACCCCAAAAAGAAAAAGGAGCAGCACCCGCAACAAAATTCCTTGGGACATACCTTGACTCCAGACTATCATGGGAGCCCCAGCTGGATCATGTATGCTCAAAATTAGCCCAAGCCTACTACGCCATGCTAAAACTAAGACAAACAATTCCTATCACCACTCTTCTAACCAGTGACTATGCCTATCGGCATCTGAGCTATACTATTTTACTCTGGGGACAAGCAGTTAATACAAACCGAATATTCGTTGCATAGAAACGCATAGTAAGACTCATCTTCGGATTGAAGCAAATACAGACATGTAGGGACATCTTTAAGAATAACAAAATCCTCACCGTCCCTTCAATATACATTCTTAAGTGTTCAACCTATGTCTATAAAAGCAGAAATGAATTTCAGAAAAACAGAGACAATCACAACTATCACACAAGGACAGCGAATGATCTAGTAGTCCCTAGACATACCAGAACACTGTACGAAAAATCGCCACACTACGCTTGTATAAGAATCTTCAACAAACTGCCTGAGGAAATAAAAGAATCTACTACAGCTGGTACCTTCGGAAAAAAAAACTAAAAATCTTTCTTGTAAATAACACCTTTTATTCTCTTAACGACTATCTAAATCGGAATGCCTCAAGATTAAAAGATTTTAATGTGTCAGTTTGTCTTAATTGTTTTGAGTACGATTTTGTTTTATTTTATTTTATTTATTAGACTGATAAGAGGACGAACCTCAAATCATGTATATGATATTTAGTGAATAAATGAATTTGATTTGATTTTGAAAGGAAAATTTACCCGATGCGAAATCGCACGAATTGTGAAGTAACCTATTGTAAACTGTATTTCACAAATAAAGCCTTTGTTCCATGGTATATCATTTTTAGTTAAATTTCGTGTGTCACCAATGAATCTCCTTCCTATTAAAATTGCATTTTCAAATATTATCAAAGTTTAATTGGGCGTTTCAGTGTAGACAAAACATACCGCTGATTAGCAAAAGCAAGCAAATCATATCCTCTATTAGCAACGAACGAAATTTGAAGACAAAATGTACCTGCGATTAGCAATGCGTATACAAAACGTACCTGATGCGATTAGCAACAACCAGTGAAAGAGCGTAATTTGAATAACGTTAGTGCATTGAAACTGCTATTAAAATAATTATGCAATTTAAACTTAATGCGTTTTAAAAAAACCTCTATTTATTTTCCGCTTTGAAAAATTTGGCAACATCACAAATCGGGTCATTACTTCATTACCATTACTATATTAGTATTAGCACAAGATATGGTGGGATTTTTAATTTCTTAAAGAATTTCAGGCAAAAATATAGCCTAAAACTAGACACACATTATTTCTATTTAAAATCGCTGACTCACGCTTCAAACTCTTTCACCTTAAATCAGCCAAGTTCAAAGATTTTCGGTAAACTTAAAAATCTTTTTTTAGCTTTTCCCGTGTTATACTAACATACTAAGAGGAGCGGCGTGACAAAATAAATCAACTTATTTATAACCCGCAACTAAGTGGAAAGGAAACACCGGGCTAAGTGAGCCAGTTCGTGTTATGCTCCTAAATTCGAAATAAAAACTGTTTGTTCCTGCACCTAATGAAATTTTAGATTTGATTTTGATTATCTTAATCGGAATTTTGGAAGTGTACTGTTAAGTGTTCTGGATACATATTTTGTAGAAAAATTTGCTTGGGAAAAATAGTACAGGTAGGTTATGTTATTGTTATTTTCGTTTTAATTTCGATGTACGTACAGTTAGGACAACTGAAATCCAGACGGTGCTTTGCCATATTGTAAATATTACTATTCTGTTTAGCTTTAAATACCTTTAAATATCTTAAATCTATCTAAATTAAAAATGGTGTCAAAAAGTGGCATATTTTTCTGTCACTTAAGCAAAAAAGAGAAAGCCAAGATAGTCACACTAATAGCCAAGAAGAACTGTAGGCGAAAGACTAGGAGTACTAAAAAGCACTGTTCACAACATAAAAAAGAAATATGATGAAAGAAATTCACTAGACAGAAAAGTAGGAAAGGGCGGACATAGAGTTTCTTCTGAACAGGAACATAACCGATTGGAACACTTCCTTCAAAAGCATCCTTTCTAATTTGCAGTAGCAGCAAAGGCCAACTCCAATTTTCCAGGTTGCATAAGAAATGCTCGAAATCGTATGAAGGAAATATCTAACTTGCGTAATCATCCTGCAGCAAAAAAGCCAGTTTTAAGTCAGGATAATAAGGAGCAGCGGATTTGGTTTTCACTGCAATTCGACACAGAAGGAAAGAACTTTTGGCAAAATGTTCTATTTACCAATGAGAAGGTATTTCAGTCGTATTATAATACCCAAAATATAAGCGAAAGTGGACGTTTTTTGGTAAACGTTTGGGGATGGATGACTGCTAGAGGGATTTGAGTGTGGACAAATATTGAAAGATTTAACACAGATGCATATACATATATGTAGATATATTACAAAACGTTATACTGCCATCTGTAGTTGCAGAATTTCCGAATCATTTTATTTACCAGCATGACAACTGCCCTGTCCACACGGGTAGGGAAGTAAAATCATGGTTGACCTAAGAAATATTCAGGTATTACCATGGCCTTCGCGCAGCCCGGATATTACCTAACCCAATGGTCAAAAAAATTAACGGAGCAAATGATTTTCGTCCATTAAATAGAGACTAAGTATTTATATACCAAAATTCAAGAAGTTTGGAATATATTACCACCAACCTAGCCTTAGTGGACTCAATACCTAGAACACTGAAATCTGTACCTAATTGATAGAAATGGAGGAACAAGAAAATATTAGTTGGCCCGGTTAATTTTTTTTCGCTACACTAATCATAATTTATCATCTCTAACATTCATCTTGATCTAAATTTGTAATTTCTCTGCATAATGTTTCTGGTAACTACCGCATATTTTTTTTTTGTCGTGATATATTATTATTTACTACTCTTTAAGATTACCAAATACTATAGTTGAAATACTGCGTTATTATTAAAACATCCAGGGCTAAAGCGTACACACGATGCAAAATTATTAAAGTTCGGCCTTTCATGTTATCTCATACAAGTTTTATTAACCCTTTCAGCTCTCTCTAAATGCGGAGCGGCAACTTTAAAACTTTTTGGCGGAGTTTAATTTTTAAAGAATATTTTAATGTGATACCCAAAAGGACCGTTTGATATTATTTATTTATAGAAACCAAAGAAATCCGTAACAAAATCGGGTACAGTTTCGGTTTTCTTACTTCTTTAAAAATACTTGTCCCACCCTATTTCTTGTATTAATTACGAACAACTAAAGACAACTTTCGATATTTCATATACAGGGTGTTACCAAAAAAAAATGTTAAGAAATTTTAAGGGCAGATTCTACATCTAAAAATATGAAAACAATTTTATATAAACATGGATCCTCAAACGCTTCTTTTGCGAGATACCGGGTGTTTAATATTTTTTTTTAAATGTTTTTTTGAATTTCTCGAAAACGCGTTAAGATATTGACATACATTCTGGTACATGCCAGTATTTAATCAAAAGGTACATTTACGTGCAAAAATTTATTATCTAATGTACTTGCATCACTGGCGTGCGTGCTGGTAGGTCTTTATTTTCAGCGAGAAAAATGGCACGCCACTGATTTTTTCAAAAATTGCAAAGCCCAATTAATTCTGCGTGAAAAGTGTCTCCTGAATTTTTTCGCTATGACGCGCCGATTTCGAGATAAAAATTAATTTATATCTTACAATGAAAACAAATAACGAAAATGATTTATTTTACAAATTTTTTGTTCAGGAAAGAGTGTTTTTTCATTTAAGTTTATAGAAGATGCTGGAACTGGCTTTCTTATGCTTCAGTACATGCTCTAAATCTAAATAAAAATTAAAAAAAAAACATTTAAAAAAGAAAATATTAAACACCTTGTATCTCGAAAAAGAAGCTTTTGAGTTTATATAAACTTCAAATATAAAAAGTGCATTTAGCGCTACGTCACTGACAGCATAATTAAGTGTTTTTAGTTATTGTGTTTGTTTTTGAGTTAACCTGTCTATAAATCGTTTTTTTTTTCAGATTGGTGCCAATCTACAAATAACTAATAATAACTCGGATCAATCTGTAAGGTAAGTTCTTCTAGTTTTACCGAAAATCCAGCAACATTCACCACATACCACTTCTCTCGCTCATTAATTTCTAGTGTCTCCAGATTATGGAACAAACTGCCTGCAGAGGTTTTCCCTTACCGTCCCAACCTCTAATCCTTTAAATTCCTTTAAATTCCATAACCCTTCCCTTCAGACGCTGACGGTGCGTTAATAATTTGGCTTGAGGTCTACATGGACCGTCCCAGATAAAAAAAACCAGACAATTTAATTTTTAGCCCATATCATTTCGCAGGCCCTGTATAAATCGAGTGGGTTTACTATAAAGGACATGTGAAAGAAGTAGAAAGGGGGAAATAATTTTCCTTTATCTGTCCTTTGTCATCGACTTACGCAACCCCAAATAGTCGAATCCGAAAAGACCACCCTTTATGCTTTTACAAATGACTCCCTTTCCAACTTTTTTCTCTGTTAAGCCCCCGATAAGTGGCTATCTAACATTCAGACGCTGTTTAACACGGGCTTGAGTCGCGATAACAGCCCTTAGAGTTAATAGGGGTGCAATATTTTAGTTCCTTCGTGTTAATAGTTCCTAATTCAGGGGTAATTTTTATCAGTCGACGTTAGGGGCAGGTAGAAAAATTAGTGGCAATTTGTAATGCCGCGGGCGGCGGATTTATGGGATGATCATTATTTTTACCCCAGTTTTTATTTAATTAATTAATAAGATTTTTGAAGTAATAAAAAGGAAGCATTTCAAAGGCAGTATGCATCGATGCATGCAAAGTAAACGTACACACACGAAAAGGAATTCTACCGTGTAGAATGAAACACTTTACTTAAGTATATCGCGTACTTGTATAGTATTCGCAAGACACAAAAAACTACTACTGTCGGTTATAGCAGCATCGAGAGTTTACTTACCATTAGCGACTCAAAACGAATTAATTTAACATTCAAGAAATCATGACGCCATTTTTCACACAAAGTGTAACAAAATTGAAGACAGAAAAGCAAGACCTCGACCAGTCGTGAAAACAAAAAAAAAAGATATCTTCATGTCGATCCACATATACGCTTAGAGTAGTAGGGGGCTGCGTACCCTTAGCATTATTTTAAAAAATAAGCAAAAATTAATTCAAATAGTTTCTGTTTCATTCGAAAAGTCTTCAAAATTATATGCATACACATCGACAATATTTTGAACAGGTTTGGTTTTATTTAAAACCGTTCTAAATATCAATATAATTTTTAAGAGCTTGAATGCGTTAGTCATAAATTAATTAAGTTTATTGATGCACCTCAAAAATTATTATCGACTTGAAATGCTAATGGAGATCATTTGAATTGTCCGGCAAACCTAATCAATATGTTTTTTCACCCGCTTGCAATCATAATCAGAGTTATACAGTCTTTAAAAAAAAACAATTCTTATGGATTATGGAATATTTGCAAAAAATATCATTGAGAAATGTTGCTGGTGTTGGGATCAGGCATTCATGTCGTGATCTTTTTAGAAACTTTGGTTTTCTTACTTTGCCTGCTATGTATATACTGGAGGTTTTAATTTTTGTTAAAAGAAATATTGACAATTTTGTTTCCATGGGGGGACATCTATGGCTACAATACTAGATATAATCAAAATTTAATTACTCCAGAGCATAACCTAACTCTGACTTATTACATGGGCACAAGATTGTTTAATAAGTTACCTACCATTAGATATTAGGAATATGAGTTTACAATAATTGTTTAAAAAGAATATATCTCGAATCTTAATCAACAGCTTTCCCTACAGCATACAGGATTACCTGAAATGAACAATTTCGAATAGAGCATTGAACAGTATCCTAGCAATAATTTTTTCTTTTCTTTTTGGTATACGAGTATTTCAGCGTTGCCTAGCCATCAACATGTTGTTCCTGGCGGAAACCCACCGACGCGACGTTTTCCATTTCATGTACTTTGGTCTACGAAATAAAAGCTTATTTAGTTATTATTTTTGAACACCCGTATATAGGAACTGGAGTAAATCAAAACAATCACAGCGTCTAGAATATTTTGGCGCCGCCGCTGTTTTCAGATATTGTGCCTTTTCATTTTCTCATTTTTGCTATTAGATACCAAATTGATTTCGGCTCACAACTCTTTCAACAAAAGAAGACATATCAAGTCGTGTTTTCAATTTCGGGTTTGGACAATTTTGTTTAAAAAATGCCTTTTCCTATCACTCCTGACACCCTATGTTCCATCTTTAAAGACGTATTTATCCTTCTATAGCGGGACAAAAAGTGCAATTTATTTTTCATCCCGGTGGTCTCTTTTGAAAGTCCCGAGAAAACGAGAATTTCCCGGGGGACTCCCGCAGGAGAAACAAACGAAAACTGAGTTTTGTTCTTTTCCTTCTGACTTCCGACTAGTTTCAGTGGCGTAATTAGGGGCCGCAAGTAACAATGAAATTATACCTAAGGGAATAAATAAATGCACTTTTATTTGTTATTGATATGCTTCACCAACAATTGAATATCGATTGAATTGAATATCGATAAACCTAAAAAAGTCAGAACAGAATTACCAACATTATTATTAAATGACTAAAAGATGTAAACTTTCTATCTCAAAACACTACTGTAGAATAAGTAAAATAAAAATCCATACAAGACAGTAGGTAATAAAAAAATATAATAATATAAGTAATTTGGCAAACTTAAAAATACCAATGTTTTTCCTTCATCAAAGTACGAAGAGTCTATTTGGGGCCCCCTGACGAGCCCCAACCAAAACGAAACTGCTCTATAATTGCCCTTGTCATAACGAGTGGGTTTTAATTATTTTGCTCAGGGGCGGCTGCATTTTTCCGTTTCCTATTGGGCTAGCGCAACCAAGTGCGCTAATCGTACAGGTAAATTGGGGCCAAGCAAATCGGAGGGCACCGTAAGGTGGGAACAGGGTTAGCACCTGGTTAGGGGCCCTGACAAATCTCTTTTCCTCGCAGGCGAAGAGACTTGTCAGGGCCCCTAACAACGGAAAAATGCGGTCGGAACAGGGTTAGCATCTGGTTAGGGGACCTGGCAAGTCTCTTCGCCTGCGAGGAAAGAGACTTGTCAGGGCCCCTAACCAGATGCTCGCCCTGTTCCGACCTTAGGGTGCCCTCCGATTCGCTTGACCCAATTTACCTGTACGATTAGCGCGCCCGGTTGCGCTAGCCCAATAGGAAACGGAAATATGCGGGGCGGCTGTGCTCAGTAGCACGTGGTGTAACAGTACCGCGTATATTAGACCGTACTACGTTTTCGAGAAAGCATCGTTGTCACGTTGAAGATTTGTAATAGTGTTTTTTTAAGGAATCTAAAATGAAATCATGATTTACCTTATTTTAATAGCCGACTTTATATGGCCGCCTCCTTCTTCTAGCCACCTTCTGATTCTTCTTCTTAGACCCCAAAAATATATTTACTAGTAATTTTGGAGAATTGTTAATTTCGGCAACTTTTTCAGAAATTCTTCGTTTGAGATCATTTCTATCCTAAATAATTGGAGTCCGATAAATGGAATTTTTTATAAAAGGCCACAAAAAAATCGCAGAGTTTCAAATCACAGGTGGCCACATTTGTTGTTAATTCTGTTTTCAAAAAATTCACTTAAGAAGTTTGAATTTTCTCTGATTAGGTGAGATATAGCGCCATCCTGTTGGAAGTAACCTTTCTGAAATTCGTCTCATCATACAGATCATGGATAAATGGTGTTAAAATGTCTGTCCGATATCTTTCAGCTGTAATTATGTCATCAAAATTGGGCCTATTATTCTTCTAGAAGTAATTGCTGCCCATACACCAACTTTTCGTGAGTGAGAAAGATTTTTGCAAAACCACGGACATTCTCGTCTTGAAAATTGTTTAAAAACCATTCACAACATCAGGAAACTTGTTTCTAAATTCACCAAAGCAGTCCTAAATAGACACAGACACAGAAAAACTTTCCATGACAAAAATTTTTTGAGTTTCGCTGAACATTTTCACTGCAGAACATTTAATCCGGCAACAGAGCTTCGTAAAAGCTCGTACCGCTGATAAATGTCAAAAGACAACAAGAAATTAAATCATAACCCGCGAATATCACTCTATAGCAATCAAAAGACGGTTTCCCGAAAAAAAAATTACCTTCAAATAACTGCGAAAATTACAAAATTACCTCGTTTTTTAAACTTTATGAATACACAAATTCAAATAAATCGCGAATGTCACAAATTATCATGTCACTATCTAAGCACAACGGCCATCCGAATTTGAAAATGCAACGCTACTTTCGAGAAAAATAATTAAAAATCACTCGATATCATTGCCTGTGTTATATCATAATTTCCTATACTCTAATGCATGTGTTAAATATTACCGAAAACAGTGTATCATTTTACATATATATCTGCCCTGTTTGCCATTTTAATAAACTGTCTATGTCCAATCTCTACTCACAGATTGCCAAAACCCAACCGATCCACTAAGACTAGATCTTAATAAAACCAGTACTAACTGTAAGACTCAAACCTTTTTACTGAATCCCGAGGTTAATTTTTGTATTTTTAATCCAACTAGAATACTTTTCCAATACTCCACTGCCTAAAAGTCTAAATCGTAGTAGTTTTGAAAAGAAATTAAATAGGTTTAGACAGAAAGAGCTTTTTTGTTTTTGTCTCGTTTTCGAAGTCAGCTCGCCGCATGCAACAAGTGACCGCAAACTCTTTTAGGGAATGTTCCCTTATGACTTTTCTGAGATTTTTGAAATCTTTAAAGATATAAAAGAAAAATGTTTCTCTAAAAGTTTCATGTTAGTTTTTAATAAAAATTTAATTCAATATTTTAGTTTCTTATTTTTTATTTCCTGTTAAATTTAATGTCTTAATTAAAAATGCGGTTGTTATACAAATACGTGTTTAACTTTACAGTAATTATAATTATTAACATAATAACACCATAATTAATGCTCGTTTTCAAAGAACGAATCCTGGGATTTACTATCCCTAGTAAATGATAGTAAACTATTTTGATAATTCAATGCAAAATTTTGTATTTATTTTGTACGTTGGGTGGGGCTGAGGGGATGACTTTTAAAAACCGACTAAATCATGGGGCACAACAACATTACTTATCAGTATTTTCTTACAATAAACGATTACAAAAAAGGATTGACGCTCCATTACCATTCTGAGATAAAGCTAAGCTGAGCATTGTTCATGATATGAGAAATCTGATGCCAAGTTTATTTTAATACGAAAAAGGAAAATGGTTTCCAGAAAAACATGTTGTGGAAAAATTGTGCGCGACACCTTAAAATGAATTGCTAAAATAATCCATAACTTCATTTACTACTGCAATATATTTACTCTTATATAGAAGCTCAGGTATCCCCGAAATCCAGTCCATAATATCCCTTCTCTTCCAGCAGGCCGTCGTAAATTATATGCTGGCGTTGTCTCGGCGTGCCGGGCGGGGAAGTCCCGCAGGAAATGGTAAATTTAGCGCCGCGCGTCGGCCGTAACTCAAAGTCCGAAACACTTTCTCTTGCCGTTCGTGGTGGAAGCACCGCAGCAGCGATGTCATGATTTTGCACGACTGGCAGACAGATGCGGATTAATACCGCATTGATCGGATTATATACCGGCAAAATAAATGTTTGAATGTAAATTTGTATCCGCCTAACCCACAAAAGACAAAAATTGGTCTGAATTTCACTGCTCCGGAAATTTAACCTCTTAGGGTTCGTTTTTTCAAAATATGCACCAAATAGTCCGACTTTGTAGCAGAACATGTTCTGAGCAAACTTATTTTTTATACCTTGTACATAACTTTAACTTTTGAATGCAATATGTCATGTTTCAACTGCTTTAACAGATCACGTGACTTTTTTACTGTCATAAAAGAGTCCTGCTATTCCTCTGCGGGCGTCTAGATTCCATTAATGGCAAATGTATATGCCTATACAAAAGGGAAAAATTTTACTTGTCGAATTTTGATACAAGACGAAGAAAATTTTATGCCTAACCTATTTTCATTTCTCTTTAGTTTTCTGTGATAAGCAATATAGTTTTTTTATTGCATAAGTCGTTTAAGGAAGTCATTACAAACCGAAAAAAATTATTTTGAAGAAAATTACTAGGATAATTACTACAAAACATGTTTACTTTTCACTTATAATCTCCCTAGAGCTTGAATTATTTCCGAAAATTTTTTCGAGGTGCGAATTTTTTGAAAATTTCCCGAGGCGTCAGCCGAGGGAAATTTTCTAATAAAAATTCGCAACAGAGAAAAATTTTCGGAGATTAATTCAAGCTTGCGGGAGATTCGGTACGAAAATTTTATACCAAAAATTATTTCAAAAAAAATACAAATTTTGACAATTTGGCAAGCGTTTATTTTGCTTTGAGGTTTGGTGTATCAAGTTGATTATATTCTATTTAAATCACACAATATTATAGTACTAGAGGATAGGGAAAAATAGGTGTATAGGCACATGTGTTATATTGGACGCTAGGTGTTTTGTATTTCAAATAGTTTGAATTTATTTTTTTTTTCACTTTCCCTTTGCCCTAGTGAAAAAAACGATTCTCAAAATCCCGAAATGAACACATTTCTTCATACTCTAATAATCTTATACTACTAGAGAGAAGGAAAAATTAATTATTCTCTTGCAAAGTCGATGACAATTTAACGCGGTAAGTATTTAGGTTGGAAACATAAAATCTGCGAAGTTGGCTGTGACTGCTGCAGCGCATTGGTGGAATGACGTTTCACCAATATCTTTTTGTTTTGTTTATTAATTATTATTCGTCATATCAAATTTTGTTGTCGCAAAGAAAATATCATAAAATGAATAGAAAATTGTACAATCTCTCTTTTGTACGGAATCTGGGCATATTGAAATTTATCACAAAAATATAAAATATTTAACATATTTGGTGAACAATTCTGGCTTAAATCCCGAACAAGAAGATCTATTCAGAGGTATGAGCAATATTCTTCGTGAAATTATTCCATATTTCACCCATAAATCCAGTGTTGAGAAGAACAAAATCATATCGAAGTATTACTTTCATTTCATGAAGCATAGACATTTAGTGAAGAAAACCCACGGCTTTTTACTTTATTCGCCATTGATGAAAAAAGAAGTGGAAAATGAATTTCAGAAATATTTGGAATTGATATTGATGTTGTTAATGATAAATAACATGTACCTACCTATTAATTATTGAATTGAAAATAAATATTTGTAAAACTTAATCTACGCTTCTGTTGTTATTCTGACCTCTGCACGCGACAGCTGTCAAGCCAGGGAAATTATCACTTATTAATTTTTCAACTAGGTCACGTGACCGAAAAAATTTCCGAAAAATTCGGGTTGTTGCCATAGCAACCTGTCAAAAACAAGGCATCTGATTGGCTTAAAACAACTGGTATAAAATTTTCGGTATAATTTATTACAATTTAAAAAGCAGCTCTTTGTCCTGAATGAATTATATGGTCAGGAGGTCAGCAAAAATAAGTGTCAAACTACACATTACCGTAAAGCTTAACCTAAATAATAATAATAATAATAATAATAATAAAGATGTTTATTTATGCCAATAAAACAATTAAAAATGTAAATATAAAAATGATAAACTAAAAAAGAAAACCAAAAAATGACAGTAGTATACTAGTTGGCATAAATAGGTAGGGTTTTGATTTATAAAAAATCATTCTTCCAATCCTACCCTTACTAAATAATTTTTTATATTTTTTTTGAAAGTTATATAGCTTAAGCCCCTCAGACTAGAAGGAATATTATTATAAATTACAGAAGAGGTATATTTAAACGAAGACTTATATTTTTCAGTATGATGTTTAGGTATTTCTATTGCGTTCTGATTTCTAGTATTAACATTATGAATATTATTCCTGAATTCAATTTTTTCAAATAAATATCTTGGTTTCTGAGTTAAAATTATTTTATAAATAAAACAGGATATGTGGATTTCGCGTCTTTTTTCTAATTTAATTAAATTATGTTGGTCAAAACTAGGTGATACGTGATCATACTTTTTTAGCCCTATTGAAAAACGAACACAGTTATTTTGAAGAATTTGTAATTTCTGTTTATCTTCGTTATTGATATTTTTGTGATAAATGATATCACAGTAATCTAATCCACTTAGAATAATTGAATCAACCAGTCTAAGTTTAGTATCGGTATTTAAGTAGTCCTTAAAGTTATACAAAATTCTTAGTTTGTAGTATGCTTTTTTAATTATATTTTTTATATGTTCATGAAAATTAAGATGCTGATCAAAAATTACTCCAAGATTTTTGCCAAATTCGATTGACGGTATCTTAAAACTATTGTTAAGAACAATTTTGAAATCAGAATTATTTTTTATTTTAGTGATTAGTGTTTTAGGACCAGTTAGAATTAAGTTAGTTTTATTTTCATTTATTTTTAATCCGTGATCAGTTATAGTTTTTGAAATATTTAAAATATCCTTATTGATTAAGGAAATACTATTTTTTAAATCTGTGTACTTGATTGAGTGGTATATTTGAGTATCATCTGCAAAAGCTAAAAAATTACCGTGTTTAATAGATAAATGAAAATCAAAAGTGTATATAATAAACAATAAAGGGCCTAATACTGATCCTTGTGGAACACCTCTAGAAATAGGCAGTGAATTTGAAATGTCACAAATGTATTCGTTTGCAATTTTTGTCACTTGTTTTCTGTCAGATAAATAATGTTTGAACCACTGGCAAGTTTTTAGACTAAAACCTATATATTTAAGCTTTGCTAATAACATTTCATGATTTAGAGAATCAAAGGCTTTAGCCAAATCGAGAAAGACTATATTAGTAACAAAACCTGAATCCCAATTTTCTAAAATATCATCTTTAAGTTTACAGAGTAAAGTAGTAGTACTAAAATTTTCTCTAAAACCTGATTGATTTTCTGGTAAAATATCATATTTTTTAAAATACTCTATTATTTGGTCAAAAACTATACGTTCTAAAATTTTAGATATTACAGAAAGTAGAGAAATTGGTCTAAAATCATCTACATTTTCTGCGTTGTGAATTTTAGGAATCGGTATAACTAAACTAGTTTTCCAGATATTAGAAAAATTATTATTTAGAATAGAACAATTTATTATATGTTTAATAGTATTTAAAAAATTATTATTCATACACAGATTTAACATGCGTAAAGTAATACCATCTGTTCCACATGATTCAGTTTTAATTTTTGATAAAATTTTAACAATATCATAATTTGTAATTGGTTTTAAATTTAGAAACACATCTTTACCAATTTTAGAAAACTTATTATTCAAATAAAAAGATAGTAAATTTTGGTTTGGAGATCCATTTTTTACAGAATTTATAAAATGATTATTTAGTACTTGTGCACAAGGATATTCATTTACTGATTTAGATTCTTTTAAATTAATATTAAATTTTTTCAAGTTTTTCCAAAAAAGTGTTGGATTATTTGGATTTATATTATTCTTTATAAATGTTTGCTTTTCTTTCTTTATAAATTTAGATAGAAAGTTTCTTATTTCTACATAATCTTTCCAATTTGATTCAGATTTATTTTTACAATATTTTTTGAAAGCTTTTTTTTTTAATTTTGCAAAATTTTTTATATTCGAATTAATCCACGAATTTGTTTTTTTATTTTTATTTATTTGAACTGGTGCATGTTTGTTAAATAAATTTAGGATATTATTGTTAAATATTTCAATTTTATTATCAAAATTATTAATGTTTTCAACTGCATTCCAATCAATTTGCGCTAAATCTTCATTAAATAAATCAAAATTAATATTTTTAAAATTTCTGTAGTACCTTAATGAACAAGGAGATTTATTTTCTAATAAAAGTTTACAAAATACCATTGAATGATCAGTTAGAGAAATTCCCGAAGAATTTTTTATTAATTGTGTTTTGAATATACCAGAATCTGTAATATTTATATTTTCATCTATATAAATATGATCAATTATTTTTGGTGACGTTTCATTTCTTGTAGGCTCTGAAATAATTTGTTTTAAACTGAAAGTTGCAAATAAATTTTCAAGAAGATAACCATCTTGATTTTTATTGTACAGATCAACATTAAAATCACCTGTTATGATAAGTCTATCAACCGATAAGTACACTTTTGTGGAATTATCTGGTTAAGAATAAAAAATGAATTGAAACTAATGTTTGGTGGTTTATAAATAATTCCAAAACCTACTTTTTTCTTATTAATTAAAATATTAAGCCAAAATGTTTCCAAAGGTCTAGTGTCAAGAACAGTTATTACTTTGACTTTTAAATGATTTTTAACGTAAACGCTAATTCCACCACCTTTAGTATTCCTATCCAATCTAAGAAACTTATAGCCAAAAATATCAAAATTAGTAGATGAATCATTATGATTTAACCAAGATTCAGTTACAGCTAAAATATCAGGATTTATATCTAAAACAAATTCTTCTTCGAACAGGTTTTATTTTCTCGGAAACAGTCAAAGGGGGAGCAATTAAATTTTAAGAGTGGATAGAGTTTCGGAGCTATTAAACGTCAAAGTTGAAATTTCCGCGATTTCCGTTGAAATCGGTACAGGTTGCTAAAGCGAATTAAATCGATCTCAATTTTCGGAGGTTGTAGAGGGCCTGAAGCTCCAGAACTCTATTGAAACTGGTAAGGATCGGAAAGTGACAAGTAGTTCTTTTGTATTTTTTTAGGTCGAAAAATGCCATTTGCAGATCCCTCTTTGGATCCTATTAACCCGAAAACAAAACGTCGGATTGAAAAACGGATTCATAAGTGAAACTTTAAAATCTCAAATACTTTCCTTTTTTCAATATATTTATCTAAATCTAAAATCACTGGAAATGGATATATTTGGGAAAAACTGTAAATTTCGATTTTTTACTCAAATATTTCATGGTTTTTAATTTTTTGTGGGGTCAAAATGGTTCAAATTAAAATCCTATATACGTCATCGGAATAAGCTCGTTGAAATACATAATTTCCATATTTTTTAGTTTCTTAGTTAGAAAGGGAGCAATCGCCGATTAAATTTCGATTTTCGGACTTTTTTTGCCCTTGATATCGGTACATTGGAATCACTCTGTATCTTTTCCTATCTAAGTTTCCCCAAATTTTTCAAGACTATCTTATAAAGGGATAATCACACTTTAAAATATATACTGAATGTTTCATCCAGACGCGTATTTAAGGGGAAACCCGAATTTTATTTTTTTTTTTTCGACAAGTCTTATTTGTAATCGACATTATTCCACACTATTTTCCTTACTTAGTGATTCTTTTTGGATTTATTTTATCCGTTACTTATCTAAGAATACCTCCCTCTAATTTAAATCGCTTATTTTTTCGTTAAAGCTATAAATAAATAGGCATATTTGCATCGGGGATATGCAAAATTTAAAAATTTTTAAATTTTAGAATTTTCGAAGATTACCATGAAAACCAAGAATTGCAATTTATTTACGTGTGTCAAAATTTCTCAAAAATGCAAATTTTTGTTGCAATACTGAACGATCCCTGGACCGATTTCTGCTTGAAATACCTACATGAATAAGATTTTAGGAACCTTCTACCTTAACTGCAGGGATATTTCATTGGATGAGTTACGCATTAAATGCCATTTTTATAGATTCTTATAGATTTTTCGATAATCCTACAACACTGCAATTTGCAATATATTCATTATGAGTCATAAAAACACTTTTGACGACACAGCCAATGGGATCACGTTTTACAGGTTTCGAAATTCGCGCGCAAATTTGTCGTAGAAAATACTTTTTTTTTTGTTAATAAAGACTAAAATAATTGGATAATAGCAACCGCCATAAACATTTAATTTATGTAGAGAATATAAAAAAATATATATAGAATTATTTGGGTTATATGCATATTCCCTATTGGCGCCCCTGAAAGTATTAGTTAGAAAAGTAAGAAAGACTAAGGTAAGAAAGACTAATGACAAACTTGGTTCCCCTCTTTCTTTAATTCATAAACTTCTCTCTCCTGGTTACTCTACACATTCCTCTTTCATGCACTTTCCTGATTGACCACGTTTCTGCTACCATTGATGCAGCCCTGACCAATTTACTTTACTGTCTCGCGCTGATCAAGTACGAAGTCTTCTAATTTTTCCAGCTCTCTTGCACTCTCTCTATTTCCAACGTACTAAATATTTTCTCTGATGGAGAAACCTAGGTTTTCAAAATTCTTTATTTTATTTAACTTTTTCTCTTTTATCCTTATTTCTGCTTTTCTTTCATAAATAAACTTCATGTCCTTGATTTCCTTCCTTATGATTTTTAAGCCTCTGTTTTCTCAGGGTCTTGCGTACTGCCCCTCAATGTTTTCGTGGTGGTATATATTACAATATGGTCCGCAAGCATCATGCACCATAAGGCTTTATCTCTTACTTCCTGGATGATGACATCTATGACAAGGTTGAACAGAACCGTCCTAGCTCTTGTGTACATATCTTGAATAGTCCTTATGTACTTTTCTGGCATTCCCTTCTATCTGGTACACCTCCACACTCCTTGCCGTGAAACTCTGCTCTGAGCCTTTTTATTCAATAAACCAAAAAGCTAGATGTATTATTATACAGATTTAAAAAAAAAGTTAGGTAATTTATTGCAACTGTTAAGTGCTTTATCGGCTTTTCTTTAAAATCATATTTCTGCACACTAGGAATATGTAGATTTGCGGAACAATTGAATACATTCCTTGTTGTAACTGAATTGTTTCCCATAAATCACGCACCCTGTACAGCATATAGCAACCAGTCCATAAACTGGAGGTAAAACTTGGAGTTGATAAATGGCAAAGGGAAATATAAATCGTGTCCTTGAAACAATGGGCCTGTCACATTTGCATGGAAGGAAGGGAAGTCGTCGCCCGTCACTTCTGAAAACTTATTGTTTTCTTAATAATGCATATGGCGCCCTCAAGATAGGTGCCAGTGGAGATATCTTTACATTAGAGTGAAGTTGCTGAAGTAATATTGTTTAAACATATTTCTAAAAGCGGTTTTACAGTCGAAAATTTCTGTTACCATATCAAACCCCTGTTGCAAATTTTATTGAAATGGAAACACAGGGTGTTGCAAAACTCTAACGATAACATTTTACATTTAATTCTTTGGTCAGACCAATGACCTCCAGATTCAGTTCAACGTCGTTAATCCTATATAACAGTTGGGCCCGATATATACATATCCCTTTAATGAGTTAACATTATAATAAGGAATATGCACATATTGTTTTATTGCATAAACGTTTAAGGAATTCATTACAAACCCAAAAAAATATTTTGAAGAAAATTACTAGGATAATTTAGCTACAAAAAATGTTTACTTTTCGGTATAATTTATTACAATTTAAAAAGCAGCCATTTGTCCTTAATGAAAAATGACGTCCAGAGATCGACAAAAACAACTGTCAATCTACATGTTAACGTAATGCTTAACCTAAAGTCGAGTATGTCTGTTTTTCTCGGCAACAGTCAGAGGGAGAGGAATTGAATTTTTTGGGTTGATAGAGGAATAGTTCAATTAGCTTCGGTGAAAAGTTCAGTTATACAGGATGTTTCGTTTCGGAGCTATTAAACGTCAAAGTCTAAATTTCCGCGATTTTCGTTGAAATCGGGTACAAGTCGCAAAATCGATGTAAATTTTCGGAGGTTGTAGGGGACCCGGAGCTTCAGAACTCTACTGAAATTGGCGCGGATCAGAAAATGGAAAGTAATTCTTTTGAATTTTTTTAGGTCGAAAAATGCCATTTGCAGACCCCCCTTTGGTACGTATGTAACTCGAAAACAAAACGTCAGGTATAAAAACGCATTCACAAGTGAAACTTTCAAATCTTAGATACATTTTTTTTGCAATACATTTACCTAAACCTAAAGTCACTGAAAAATGGAAATATTTGGAAAAACCTGGAAATTTAGATTTTTGACCCAAATAATTCACGGTTTTTTATTTTTTGTGTGGTCAAGATGGTTCGAATTACAATCCCATATACGTCATCGGAAAGAGCTCGTCGAAGTATATGATATCCATATTTTTTTTCTTCATTCTCTATAGGAAGGGAACAATCGCCGATTAAATTTCGATTTTTTTTACTTTTTTGCCCTCTACATCGGTACATTTGAGTCACTTTGTTTTTTCTCCTATCTAATTTTTTCTCAATTTTTCAACACTATCTTATAAAGGGATAACCACACTTTGAAAGGAATACCGAATGGGTCATCCAGGAGCGTATTTAACGGTAAAAATAGGATTTTCTTGATTTTTTCCGAGGAATCCTATTTTTAACCGATATTATTCCACACTATTTACCTTATTTAGTGATTATTTTTGGATTTACTTTATCCGTTAATTATCTAAGAATACCTCTCACTAATTTAAATCGTTTATTTTTTCGGTAAAGTTATAAATAAATAGGTTTATTTGCATTGGGGACATCTAAAATTTGAAAATTTTTGAATTTTCGAAGATTGTCATGAAAACAAAGAACTGCGGTTTATTTACTCGAAATTATTAAGATAATATGTCAAACTGTCGCAGAAATGCCAATTCTTGTTGCAAAAGTGAAAGGTTCCTGGGCGGATTTCGGCTTGAAGTATACATGAATAAGATTTTAGGAACTTATTTACTTATTTTTACTTTAAGAGCAGGGATATTTCATTGGATGAGTTACGCATTAAATGCCATTTTTATTGAGTATTCGATGACACTACAATACTGGAATTCGCCATGTGCTCATGATGAGTCATAAGTTCACTTTTGACGACACAGCCAATGGGATTACGTTTTACAAGTTTCGAAATTCGCGCGAAAATTGGCAGTATAAAATCCTTTTTGTTAATAATAACCAAAATAAGTGGAAACACGACAGCAACCGGCGGTAAACATTAAGTTTATGTAAAGAATATAAAAATAGATTTATTTGGGTTATATGCATATTCCCTATTATTTATTATGTTTGAGTATGCAGGGTAACTTAAAATTGTTGAAAAACTTAGATTTTTATTTCCTAAAGGAAAGAACGCAATAATTTCAAAAAATGTTGGAAATATGCTACTTAGAACTATTTTATTACATATGATGTGATTAATCAACTAGGCGCATACTTGTAGGAAACAAATTTTATAAAATGAATTCTGTCGATTTCATTTGACTTATATGTACATATGTATACTTATTCCTGTATTTTAGTATCTACAAAGTCCTTTTTCTTTTTTATATCAGCTCTCAGAGCTTTTGGAAATTTGTTAATTGTGACAATTTTAATATATATTTTGCTTATAAACTCATCGGCATATCTACAAACTTAAATATGTTGGGATGGGAATGGTAAAAATTGTCATTAAACTTTGAGTGGAACGATTCACATGAATAATTAGTTGTTCGACATAATAAAGATGAAAAACTTTCCCAAATGTTTGGCAGGAATTGTGAATCTTGATTTATGTAATTATCTACTAAATAGTTACAAAATTCTTTTAATCTTCCGGTAAGTCACTTACTAAGTCACGACAATCACCCAGTTCACAAAGTTCTAAAAATTGAAGGGCGAAAAAGAACTTTAGTTTTTTTTTTCAATTTCACTATTGTTTTTGTATTGAGTACTTAATCCAAGTGACTGCAATTTTCTGAACCATGCATGTGACAGATGAAATCTACAACTTAAAAGTGTTGATTCACGTAAAGTAAAAGTTACAGCAATATGATTTGCTACTTCAAAATCTATTACTACATTTTTGGGGATAGTATTAAGTTCTTTTCGACACATTTTCCAGTCAAAATACAATACAAAATAAATAGAGTTAGTCGTTTTCCTTTCTCACTTAACATTGTTTGGACTTTCATCATTTTTAAAACTCAGAGAAGAACTGACAAAAATGAATGTTAATATTTATAAACGCGAGGGATGGAAATTCTAAGAACATATGACCATATTGGTACTTTCACTAGGTAGTTCATGGAATATCGCACTAGGCTTTTCCAGCTTGATAATAGCATTAATACCCTCATTTACATGTCGGGACCCAACTGTTGGGTGTAATCATCAGGTTGCCTTTAAAGGGGCCCATCGGAACCGCCCGGTCAAACACAATAATTTTTGGAGGTACCGACATATATTCCTTTTGACCCCCGGAATTTTTTTGGCGACAACACTGACCATACTTTGTAAAAAGATGACACTCCTGCTTTATCCCTTAACATCTTGATGTCTTGATGACTTTTTTAATACTGTTTTGAGCTATTTGGCAACATAAGACTTAAAGGCAGGCTAATCTTTTAATATGGATCGTTGGTTTTTTAATCGTGACAGTGAAACAAGTTTGATTTACTGGATCGTGACCTTTGAAGAAATCGACTACTTTTGTGATCGATTACTGTAATTAATTACTTTAATTTTAATTAGAAATCGCGGCTCATTACCTTTCCAAAATTACTGCTGGAAAAGTAAACATTATTACTTTGAGTAGTCGTAATTCCTTATTGTAATCATAATTACCTAAAGTAATCACGATTCTTATTGGCTTGCATTGCATAACGAATATTTTCCTGTTCGACCCTGATTTCTGGAAGCTCTATACCTGCATTTATGATGATCCGTCCTAACCAAAATTTTTTATAATACTGACTTTCGCTTGCTGAATGCTATACTGGTACTAAATCAAAAAATAACTAAACGGAGAAATTAATGAAAAACGCAGAAGCTACATGTTTTTGCTATTAAAATAACAGAACAGTAAATTATATTAAAACTTGCTATGTGGAATTATATACCTATTGTTCAGTCAAGTTATTATCGCTGTAGATTCATATTTAATTAAAAATAATAGTATTTTTAATTTTGAAACTGAAATTAAAAAATACTTTTATTTTGCACCACATTTTGCTTTGTTGAGAAAACCCAATTTTAACATTTTGAAATTGTCATGGCTAGTGTAAAATGACTTTATAACATGGATTCTTGACTCTTTTAAAAACCTCTTTCCTCTTTCACACAGTGGTGCTTATCTGTTTATAAAATTTCTAATACAAATCTTCACACTTTCCTTAATTTTCGAAACCTACCTTAATGATTGATGTCGAATAAGTCAAATACCGAATTTACGATTTTACGAGTTTGTGGGTGTAATAATGGTGGGTGAACTAATATGCTTGATAGGATAGTCATAATGAAAGCTAGCAGTTTAACTTTTTTTAGATACTTAGTATGTAGTAAAGGATGGGTAAGATGTAGTGGCTCCCGCCAAAAAAAAAATATTTGTATATATATATATATATATATATATATATATATATATATATATATATATATATATATATATATATATTTGAACGTAGACTTTCACGGATGGAGAAATGTGAAGAAATATTTATCCGGGAGTACATCCGTTCGTTTGTTAAATTCCTGTTGGAATCTGGCAGACGTTTCGCCAAGGTCTCACTTGGCATTATCAATGCTTACTCGTTGCTGTCAAGTCGTAAACTGTTTACGACTTGGCAGCAACGAGTAAGCATTGATAATGCCAAGTGAGACCTTGGCGAAACGTCTGCCAGATTCCAACAGGAATTTAACAAACGAACGGATGTACTCCCGGATAAATATTTCTTCATATATATATATATATATATATATATATATATATATATATATATATATATATATATATATATATATATATATATATATATATATATATATTATGTATATATATATATATATATATATATATATATATATATATATATATATATATATATATATATATATATATATATATATATATATATATATATATATATATATATATATATATATATATATATATATATATATATATATATATATATATATACAAATATTTTTTTTTTGGCGCGAGCCACTACATCTTACCCATCCTTTCCGAACGTTTTGAATATAAGGTCTCTTGTTGATTCTAGTCAAAGTGTGGTCTGTTCGTCAGCCACTCTGGGTGTGAGCCTGCCTGATGAAGGGTAAGGGCCCAGATATATATTATTGGTTAATAAATTATTGGTTAATAAATCTACTTGACTTTTTCAACCCCCTTCAAGGGAGTTTGCTTAGTTTCAAAATGATTTTTGCCTTATAAATTGTTAAAATAAATTTAGTCTATTATTGTGGGAAATACGTATTTAAATTGCGATTTTCTTTATCAATTTGCTTAGAAATAAATTCAGAATACAAAACTTAGCTGTCTTATTTTCACACTTGTGATTTAAAATCCTTGATTGTTAAGCGAGGTTGGTCTGAGCAATAGTGAATTTGACCGCTAATGACTTAAAAACCCTGTATATTGATATTATTACCTCATCGTATTTTGCAAACTAAACGTACAAGTTCGTGAACGTGTCCTTTTTATTTCAATATCCCGTAGATATCGTCCATTGTCGCCAAGTTTGACACTTCCATTACAATTTCAATGCTGGCTGGAAAAAGAATGAGAACAGGAAGCCAAGACACTATTGTCAACAGTTTAGGAAATCGGAGACACGTATATTTGAAACCATTTTTTATCTCTTTTATTTTATTGTCAATGGCATTAAAAGGGCTTTAAAATTAATTGCTGCATACAGGATGTAGCAAGTATAGAAATCTTGTGACTATTCGTAATTATATATATATATATATATATATATATATATATATATATATATATATATATATATATATATATATATATATATATATATACTGGGAAGGGTAGTCTTGACCGACAGTTGAATAGAACGACTGTTGATTTTCTTGGGGTAGCGGTCTCGGGACGAAGTAAAACTCTTTTTTCACAAACGCCAAGCTTTCGGAAATTTATTTTTTCCTTTTTCAAGGCTACAATAATGGAAATTATTACATGATAGCTTATATGTATGGTTTTCTTTTTATTAAAAAAACATAAAAAGAAAAATATGTTACTTATAAAAAGGATCAGGAAGTTATGGTCAATTTCAATTTACTTACGTGCAAATTGAGTAATACTCTGGTGATATGTTTGTTTAATAAGTAAGGCATCATTAGTTACATTTTTAGTTAAATTTTGAGCTTGATTTCTTAAAAGTATTAAAAATTAAAAGAGCAAGGGAAAACATTTGTCAACCTGACAACATATTTGCATATACTGCTGGTTCTTATTAGTAGGTGAATTTTTTCTGACATTTTTTTTTTTTTTTATTTATGACCCAAGCCTCACAAGACAACTCCCTCTTCTCGCTCATCGCCGTGCTGTTGGGGATTTATCCCTTTTTTACCGATACTTCCACAGATTTTGCTCTAAAGAACTAGCCGCTATAAGTCGCCCGTTGACTGTTCCTAAGAGAACAAGAGGCGCGTTACGTATGCATCCCTTTACTGTCCAGCTACAAAGACCTAGAACATCCCACTTCTCTCGCTCATCCATACCTAAAGTCTATTTGTTTGGACGATAGACCGATGTAAATATTAACTCTACACGTCATAGTCTGACGATCTCGTCGAGCCTCCACCAGCTTCCTATTCGTATTGGCCGACCGGACATTAAATTGAAAGAGGCGTGTCAGACAGCTATCGGCGGTATTTCGCAGGATTGTAATTAGGCTGTCTAGTGAAAAAGGCTATTCGACTTTCTTTCGAGTTTTGACTTGTTTTGTAGTTTTAATTTTTTGCGTTGATTTTTAATCGCTTTTTGTTTGTTCGGTTGTCAAGGCTGGCAATTATTTAAGTTTTTATTTAATTGTAAACAGTTTTGCAGTTTAAAGTTTTCCTTCTCATTCTCAATGCGGCCCTGTTCAATTTCACCGTTTGAACCGATCACTTGTAGGCAGCTTGCATCTGTTTATATTCGGTCTATCGTCGAAACAAATAGACTTTAGGGTCTCCAGATTATGGAACAAATTGCCTGCAGAGGATTTTCCATCCCGTCCCCACCTGCAAAGCCCGTATCAATAGATTACATTTCTCTTTTTTTCAAAGGCCCATGGTACACGAGTACTTAGGCTTGCTTGGGAGTCTACGTGGACTATAAAACAGTAAAAAAAAATGTGTTGTCGCAACAACGCCGTTTTTTCTCTGTGTAAAGTCCTACCATTATTACTTGATTTTCTGCTACCTACCTCTAGTAAACTTCGACATGAACCATTTTTAATAAATCATAATCAGTCATACATTTTGTATACCTCGCAACCCCCGGTTTCGACTTCCTTCCGGCATAGTCCTGTTTTCCTCCCCCTTCCTCTTTCGACCTTCATTATCATCTATGTCCGACACTGAAAATTTAATGCAAGCCACTTTACCGAGATACCTCAGTTTAGGTCGGGATGACCACGTGTTGAATCGATATAGGTATTTTCATGGACCTAGGGCTTACTATTAGATTAGGTTTCGGTTTAGTTAGAGGACGTGTCGGATTTGTAAAGGGTATAATAAAGTAGATATAAGCAACATGTACTAATAATCAGTGGAGGATTTTAGATTTTCTGGGGCTTAGAGAATGTTATCGCATATTACACTGCATCCCTGGGAGTTTTAAAATAATCTTGCTGATAAGGCATTCGTTCGGTCTATAGGAAAAGATTAAATAAAATGCAAAGAATCATTTGTATGTAATAAAGGATGATCCACGGTTAGCGTGGATTTTTTCATTAAATAAAAAATTCTTTTGTGAACTAACACCACAAATATTTATTGTATCAGAAAGTTTGATATACTTATAGCAATTATACGTGAAAAATAATATCATTCATATGAGCTCGACGGCTTCGTTGGCAGGAAGTTTTGCAAACGTTAAAATTTTGGAAAACTTTTCGCAATAAAATTCGATGCCAGCTCGAATGTTGTCTTTCAGCTGTTGAAGTCGTTGTGAGTTATTAGTATACAGTTTATTTTTCAAATATCCCCAAAGAAAAGAATCCAAGGGAGTAAGGTCAGTATTATCAGCAGTATATGGGACAAGGGGAAGAGCAGAGATGGGTAGATAGAGTTAAGAATGACAAGTTTGTTTTTAGGTTTAACATTAGAAGAAACCCATGGTGGGGTGGCAAAAGCGTCAACGCCATATAAAATTGAAACTAGACGAAGTTAAAGAAAAAGAAAAATGGTGAAGGAAATTTATTTTTGGCTGGCTTGCTTAATACACTTTTATATTTTATTTGTTGAAGAAATTCACTGTGTGCTCCTGAGACTGCATTTTCCAAAGTTAGACAGGTGTAAATCTTTTAGTTCTCAACTGCTCTTGAGACAACGATTACAGGCTGAAGCTCCAGGTGTTTATTTGTCTGCAAAACCAAGGCTTCCAGTTTTTATAGATGTGGGAAATCGGGAAACAGTCAAGGTTGTGGTTGCGATAGTCCTTATTTTACGACATTTACCCTGGAGTTCCCTGAAAAGGTTCAGTTTGGCCTTGTTATTGTTAGTTAGTCGTTACTAAAAGCTTATAGGTTACTGTAATGTTTCAGTACTTTGCTTGCTTTCCAACTGATTTTTTATCGTGGAACTTGTTAAAAAAATTGATTTAGTTCTGTTACTGTAACAAATAGTTCCTGAATTAACCTATCTGTCCATCCGTCTTAGCTACAATAAACCTGACAATAATGTTTGAAAAATCAAACGGAACTTATAAAATAACTGATAACCATCACAAGCTATAATGTGTATTTATTCTCTACTTTACACATCAAGCTCTTCAAACCGTTAAAATATAAATAACTGAAAGTGATATATGCCAACGCCAGACGACATAATTGGCTTCATAATAAGGCATATCACGGCAAATGTAGCATTTTTAAAATGAAGAAATCTACACAGCTTTTCAGTTTAACGGGAAAAATATTTAAAAGCATAAATCAATCCTCGCGAATTTGTGAGTGTCAGTATGTATGACTGGCATGTTATTTTGAAAATATTTGTCTCGGAAATATTTATTTAAAAATACGTATTTGTTTCTTTTCAAATTCGACACAAACCGCGGATTATAGATATATAAAATTTTGTGATTGAAGTTAAAAATGGCAGGTGTTGTCAAGCTGCTGTGTATTTATTATCTGGTAAAATAAGGGAAGTCAGGATATCTTCACTTTATTAAGGAAATCAGATTGGTTGGACAATCTGACTGTAAATCTTTTAAGTGAATCCTGATGTAAAATTTAATATTAAAAATTTTTTTTTCGAAAAAAATGTTTTTTAGAAAAATTGTATTTTCTGGGAAGAAGGCAAGATGGGAAGCGGATACGAAGACCTATCATTAAAGACATTATACAACCCAGAACCCATCTTCCTACATGATCTGCAGCGACCTGTGCTCCGATCAAATAATCACATATTTTCTAAATAAAAATTTTTTGGAATTTGAATTAAAAAATGATTTTTATGACAAAACTTTATCAAAATTAATTATCAGTTAGGGAGAAAAACACAGTTCGATCCAGTAAAAGTGCTGATATCGTAATAATGCAGCTTTGCTATCGAGCTAACCGATCGGTTTACTTCTGCCTAAAGAAGGATTACTGTAAACGTGTCTTTAAATGAGGATTCGGCATTTTGAGTGTCGTCAATATTTGTCTGTGCTCCTGAAATATTCATGTTCGTGTCTGCTGGGCTGAACTGGGGATACGCGAGTTTAAACGGGTCCAAATAGCTTCAAAAATAGGTTAAATAATTAGAAAGGTCAGTTCGTAAGATGCACCCGTATGTGACAGTGAGGAACTGGCTAATTCCTTCTGAATTTTTTTCCTTAAAGAAATATACAATAAGCTCTTTAAACAGAAGTAGATATAATTTGTTTGCGAGGGCATATGTTTATTTTAAATTATTTTAAGAATTAACATATTTAGTTAAAAATCTAGTTCTTACGGATTAAAAATGTGGTTTACATTTCGAGAAGGGCAATAAAATTAAAAAGGTTATCGAAGCTTGGAAGCTGCAAAATATTTATTTTAAAAATATATTTAGGGCGGCAATAAATAAGGTCCGCCCAACCCTTATTTCACGATTGGTAGTTAGGTAGAGAAATAGTATACCGGGGTCTTTAAGAACGGACATAGAAATCTATTTCATAATCTTATATGGACAAATACAACTTGCGCCTCACGAAATCTACCACCTGCAAAAATGTGCAATTTGCGCCTCAACCAAAAACAGGTCAAATATGAGATATACAATTTGCGCCTCGGGTAATAAACACTGCTCTTTTTTCTTAAATTTTTAATTTAAGCATCAAGTTTATCCAGATTGCAAAATATTTTATAATAATAAAATATACAGTGAGGTCGTAAAGTAATGCATTAATTAAATAAATAAATCATTTTTTGGACAATGAATCGTTGCGTTACTTTACCATCTTAATTTACATAATTCCGTAAAAGGAAAGTAAACTACATCTGGACACGAGCATAACAAAAAGACTAAAGGAAAGAGCCGAAAAAATATTTTGTGTTCACTAAAAGGGTATGCTTAAATATGAAACACCTTTTAAAAATTGCATTCTAAATATATTTCCATTTGTATATTTATTTATGATTTCTTAAAGTGTCTTGATTTTTCTTCAATTTGATTCTTTCTTCAAACTTTGAATTTTTATATACATTTCGATCTGAAAACATGTCAAAATTTCTAAAAGCTTGTACAAGTTCGGATGAGAATGATAAAATTCTGAGTTTGGTTTATAATGAAATGATTCGCATCATGAATTATTAGTAGTTCTGAATATTGTTTCAGAAAATGCTTCATTAAAAACCTTGTAATTCGCTTTCATTTTGTTCAAAGTAGAGTATGCATCAATAGTTTGATCTCTGTATTATACAACTCATATAGATAGGCTTGAAGCGGTTCAGAGGCACTTTGCTAAGATTTTTGGTTTAAAACCGACAAGACCTATCCCGCGAGACACTTTCCTCATGACCCATAGCTGTAGGGATTCTCGCTTGTAAGTTTAGACAGAACAAGTAGATATATAAATGCCTATCTCAATTATTTTTATGCAAAGTCTTAAATAATAATAGTATTCGTGAATACCTACTGGGAAAACTGAATTTTTCCTGCCCTGAATTCCCATAATCTCAATACCTTTTACCTTCCTCCTATCCGAACAAATAATTAAAAGTCTGCGCCTTTTAATATGATGTGCAGCTTCTACAATGAAAATGTTACAACATTTGACATATTTAATTGTAAGTTGATCAACACTTCTATCTAGTATATCTGCTTGTTTCGTCTCTTTATTTATTTGTACATTTATGTTGTTATCTGTCTTTTTTTGTAACTTAAATATACTCGTAAATTTATAAATTGTACTGTACTTCTATACAATGTTAATTGTTTTAGTTAAGTTTTTAGATTTTAATATTATTATTTTTCCTTTTGTACCTGTTTTGTAACTAAAAATCAATTTATAAAAATTACTACATCAATAAATATGCCATTTTTATATGCCTCCACTGAAAGTTATTGATTTTTATAGCAAATAGCTAAGCAATAATAAAGTTAAAAAAATAATGAATACAATAATTTTGAATTTTAGTATTTGTTTTGTAGGATGAAAAAGAATGAATCCGAATCCGCAACGACGCCGCATCCTAATGAAGACGTTTCGACCTCCTTAAGTATGGGACGTTGTCATCAGGGCTTTAAAGTAGGCATATATGGATGGAGAAAAAAATGTTTATACGCACTTATATTGGTACTGTTGTTTATGGTTATAGTTAATTTAGCTTTAACGTTATGGGTTTTAAAAGTTATGGATTTTTCTTCGGTAAGTTTTGGAAAACAATATTATTTTCATTAGGAATAAGGCTTTGTAATATTTAAAATTTTTGAAGACCTGCTTTTCTGATTAATAATATTAATAACTCCATTACAGGATTTTTTTAACCCCGTCCCGGTCATGAAAGCCAAAATTCTCGACTTACCTTGAAAAAGTGTATTTTTTTTTTGTAAAGAACATGTTAACAACATACAATAAAAGAACAACCAATAAGTACATATAAAACAGACTTTGAGATTGCTTAGTAAGTGGTTCTTTCTCTCTCTGTTATTAAAAGAATCTGTGGATGGTGCGACGTCATGGACTGTGTGGACCCTGTATCTCAAAAAAGAAGCGTTTAAGGATCCATGTTTATATAAACTTATATTCATATTTTTGGATGTAGAATCTGCCCTTACAATTTCTTAACAACTTTTTGTAACACCCTGTATATTACAACTTAATTATAACAATTTTAATTGGACATCTGTTTGCCTTTTTTCAATTTGGTCGCTCAAAAATATTTGTATTAAACTTTTGTCACATTTAAAATTTAATTTTTTCCTGCTTTGAGACACCATGTATAGAATATTAAAAAGAGTTCTATGTCGATCTTAATATGTTTTGAAGCAAAACTTTTTTCCCAAAACATTAATAATAAAGAAGCTTTCCATTTGGCCAGCAAATTCACTCACACGCTGTATACTATATATTTTTCCCTAATTACTTTTACAGAAAATTGTTCCTACATCTGGGAAGCGGCATTACTTTCGACATTTAGCATCCTTGATTCCATACAAAGGAGAGGCATTCGACTCATCAATAACCGATATCTCTCACTCCTCACCTCGCCCATCGCCGCGCTGTGGGTGATCTGTCTCTCTTCTACACATATGTGCTTGGAAGAAATGGCCTTTATCATTTCCTCCCTTAACTATTCCTAGCAGAACAAGAAGCGCCTCACATATCCATCCCTTTACTATATCTAGCTACAAAAGCCCAGAACATTCCATTTCTCCCACTCATTCACACCTAGAGTCATTAGATTGTGGAACAAATTACCTGCAGAGGCTTCCCCTTACACCATTGATTCTCTAAATTCCGTATCAATAGATAGTATTTCCTTTTCCTTCAGACTCTGACGGTACGTTAGTACTTAGGCTTGAAGTCCACGCGGACTGCCTCCGATAAGAAAATGGATAAAGAATAATAAAAATGCTCTTAATTTTACCTTATAATTTGCTGATTATGACCTAAGGGCATTATGACGTTTAAGAAATAAAAAATGGTTAGACATTACACTTTTTCAACAATAGAACTCGTTTGAAGAAATTCGCTACCTTTTTTAATTATCTGCAATTAAAACTGTGTTAATTGGAACCGTGTGGCTATTTCCTTTAGCAAAAATAATGATTGTGTTGAGACAGGGCGACGAAGCCGCTAAGGAGAATTTGTTGTTAATTAGGAAGCTCCTAAAATGCTCTTAGAAATATAAAAACGTTTAATCAAACACGTTTATTCCTGGAAAAAAGAATACTACCTTTATGAAATAAAATCTGGAATTGGAGGGTATCCAGCAACCGAAATCCCGTGTCTGTCGGTAGCTCTTGATGTTTTGAGCTAAAAGTCAAGAACTTTCAAGAGTGCTTGGCATAAAGAAACTGAGGGTTGAAAACAAGTCAAACAATTTTATGTTTAGAAAGCATGATTTTTTAGATTTATCAATAATATTATTTGAACCTAACAAGTTTACAATAGCTATTGATGTAACCTGTTAGGAAATGTTTTATTTTGTTTAACAAATGTAATGTTTCTTATATGAGTTAAACCAAATTGCATTTCCTAACGTGTCTCATACAAGATTTTTTCTAATTTTGACAAAATATATAAATAAAATTATTAATTTTAATTATTGTATCAAAACATCTAAGAAGCCATCAGACGAAGATATTTTTATTTCATCTAGTAGGTACCTAGTAGACAGTTGTCTGGGTTGTCATGATGATGTTTTGAAGTTTTATTCGCAAAGAAGTGTCGCGTCACAAATTAATTTTTTTCTTTTAAAAAATTGAAAATGTCCGATTCCGAGACCTCAAGTAATATTGAAGAGGCAGCTCAAAAAGCATCGTCTTCTGTTGTATCCGAGAAATCAAGCGAAAAATAAATATTTAAGTATATTTTTGTGTTTTATTTTTTCATAACTAGTTATGGAATTAATATTTGATCAGCAGTTAGGAAACCAGTTCGTAACTAGGTATTTACGAAAAGTAAGATATTTCAAAACTGTGATCGGTTTTGAAAATTGACTTTATAACGTAAGATCAAAAAAAACGTCCTCAAAATATGCGATTTTTTTGTGGCCTGACATTAAAAACTCGGTTTTCAAAACCCCTTGTGAAATTTGGATGTCTACGGGCAAGAATTACAAATAAATTTCAGGAGATTAACAATCCGCCCCCCCTCCCCCAATGCTTACCAATTTTTTGATACTGTAAAAAGAAGAACGACAACATGTTTGGAAGTAGAAGGTGGACACGTTTCTTATTTAGTTTAAATTTATAAGTTTCAGGTTCTTTGTTGCATATGTTTTTCTTTTGATTCTGTATTATGCAATGGCAATGACAATAACGTAATTTTCTTTTAAAAATAAAAACTTCAGCAGAACTTGACAGTTTTATTTTTCATTCACCTACATATACCTTTTACCTATGTTATCTTTCAAGAATAATAATTCAAGACATGCGCGATTGACTCTACGGCATACTTTGAGGATGTTTTTTTTATCTTACGTTGTGTTAAAATTGGAAACCAAATTTCGTACCTTTAAGGCTCCGTCTACTCCATTTTATTAAATTATAACATATTTCTTCCATATTTATGTAACAACCAAGTTAAAAAATCAAAACTAAAAAGCAGAAAAACGCAGAAAAAAAGAAAACCCGCTTTCTTTTAACGAAACAAATAAGCGCTCGCCACAAAAGTCCGCTAATTATGGCTTAGGGGCAAAAATAAAGATAGCTAGACAACCCTATAAATTCTTCTCGAAAAAGATCCGCGACTTTTTTTCGATTCGCCCGTAATTAAAGCGTTGTTAATTGTGACTGTGTGAAAGTCTTTTTTAAAGCCGGAACAAAAAACGTCGTTAGCTGACAAAAGCGAGGGTAGCATTTGTTTTTAAATAAGACTCTGAAAGATGCGTCTGAAAACTGAATAGGTTGTAACGGATGTATATTTTTAATTACTTGATGCCGCCATTTTTCAGAATATTATATTAATTAACAACGAAGTGGGTAAAACTATTAGCAAATTTATATTTCTACAAGGAGACAACAATGTGTACGTCACTGACATTCAGCAAGAGAATACAACACCAGTCATTATAACTAGCTTTCATTTAACATGCGCCTTCAAAATCGGGTTTAGTCAAAATACGGTTCCTTCCATGGATTTATTAAGAAAGGATTCGATGTCCGTATACTGTGAGCGTATCGAACGTGAAGCCTTATATTTGTTATTTGTTATGAAAACATTTCCCCCAGGAGATTAGTTTACGAACTACATAATGGAATCAAGAATGGTAGCAGAAAGAGATAAAATAGCATTGGAGTGTTGGAGCTCGGAAGTGTTGCTGTCTGAGCTGGTTGCTTAGGAAAACGGCTGAACCTCGGTCTGAACACTCGGTTACACGCACGTCTTTGTCCAATGAACTACGAAAGGAAAAGTGCGATTTATAGATTTATAAATGACTCGGAGCGACTTTAAATAAACACCTTTAGAAATAACATAACCTATAAGTAATAAAACCTTTTTAACTTAAATTTATTATTATTTAGCAGAAAAATAAAATATTTTAGGGCTTTTATTACTTTTAGTAAATCTTGTGATGCTTCTAACGTATTTTTTGTACAAAATTGCAAGGTAAAATAAGATATGGCCAATGTTTACAAATTGTGTGTACATTGTCGTTTAGAATGGTTTGTTTTGGCTTCAAAGAATGTTAAATCATCCCGTATCCATTCTTAATAAATCCATGGTTCCTTCGCTTCTGTGTAGATCGAAATTCTATGGCCTGAGATATTCTCGCTGGAGAAAAGTCGTGCATAGTATAAGGGTGGGGGAAATAACGCAATGTGTAGTTAAGAAATATAAGCAAAGGTAATTTCAATGTTCAATTTCATATTTTGAATAAATGACAAGTTTCTGGGTTTCCTCGCCCCACGATGCGTCGCCGTCGTCTGGTTCATTAATGAATATGAATGTAAAGGCGTAATTTTTTGTGTGTACGTTCCAGGCAGGTCGAAATATATGTCTGTAGTGAAATCTTAAGTCATTTTTAGTTTTTCCTAAAAGGACTTTATCCATAAATTTGAGAAATTTCGTGTCAGTACCAAGTGAGTGTAAAAATGGATTCTTTTCAGTTAGAACTGTCTTTTAAGAGGTTTGCTGGGTGAAATACAGAATACAGGAAAGCCATTACGGTGGCGTGTGGAGTTGGAATTAAAGCGGTCGTTCTTTGTCCTACACACGCCCAATGTATGAAACAAAATAAAAGACTACAATGAATGAACGGTTGCGTCTCCTCTTGTTGAAGGTCAATGGGTACTCACAATTGCAGATGTTAACCTACAGCAATTGCGTTATTTTAGTATACTTTGTCAATCTGAGAATATGCCACAAAACCGGAAGCTTTGCAACAGCCGTTCCTAAGTAGATGGGGGACCATATAGTTGTCCAGATTAAGAGTAACCCTGGAATCTATGTTTGCTCCAAAATGTAAATAATGGTATCTTTATCATGTTGTCTCTCTTTCATTTTATGCAATTAGAAACAAGATTACTAAATTGGTTTTAATGCTTTACGAAAGACACAGGACTGACTAAAATTAAATTACATCTGCTGTATTCCATCGTACTGGGATTTCACAATAAAACTGTTCACAATAACTAACTATGAATATCTTAATACTGACTGATATATTTTCGTGAATATCTGTTTTATTTTAGAATGGTATGGGTCAATTAGAAATAATTCCAGGAGGACTTAGACTGAAAGGAAATACTTTTGTCCTAGAAAATTTAATAGCAAGTCAAATTAAGTCTAGAAGAGGAGAGCCAATTGTAGTCGAAGCTAGTAGAAATATTACTTTAAGATCTAGGAGTAAGCATGGATATCCTAGTAGTTGGATACATATAGGTAAGAATATTGAAATACTAAAGTTAATAAAAATAGTTTGGTATTAGAAGTGGTTAGATAAAAGTGAATAAGAACATAAATATCTTTTTTATCACTTTTTTTCTGGAGAGCTCTATTTTTTCAAACTACTTTTCTAATAGAACTATCAGCTAAAATGAGAAGGTATTTTGTAAGTTAATTTTTTTTGTTATGAATAAATAATGCTGTGGTGGAATGCCACCATTTTGTGTTTATACAATTTTACCACACAGGAAAACTTGATTTTGCTATCGACGCCAGTTTCGCTAATTATATTAGCATCGTCAGAAAATGTGTTGAATTATTTTTAGCAGGTGTTGTTTAATTGATTCACTATAAGAGCTATTTTTTGATAGGTTTGGACCATTTTGAGTGCCTCGCTAACCACTTTCAGATCCTAGACGACCGGGGATATCCTCTTTTCTCGGCGGATAGGAACGAAGTGGTAGTTGGTGCCGATACACTACGAGTGTCGGGTGAAGGAGGCAGTAGCTTTAGTGGAGCAGTTCAGACCAGATTGGTGCGGGCGGAAAGCGGCCACGATTTAAGGTAGTGTGTGAATGAGCGTTTTCCCTAAACTTCAATTTTATAATTTTAATATTAACATCTTAAATTAGGGTATGCGATAGGTGCTTTATGATAACAAAAACAATTTTGAGGTGTTCCATAATTTTTTAATCGAAAAATAAAAATCTATTAAAAATCAATTGGGTTTAAATAATCTAGAAAATGACATCGGATGGTCATTGCCAATGAGCGATGGTTAGCGTCTGCTATTTCGCAGGAGGGCGACCCATTGACTAGCGAATTCTTGTGCTATCGACATGCTGCGGCCACGGGTTGTTGGCTGCATCAGTTGTTAATGATTTTGTTCAGGTTGGTTATTTGGTAAATTTTGTTAGGAAAAAAGCTTATAGTAGATTTTTAGTAGATACTGATTACTAAAGAGTTGCAAACATACTGCGTAAGTCCAGGGCTGTATCGGTAGTACAAAGCGACAGTCGTGGCTATGACGACGCCTCGTCGCGCTTTGCCATTTGGGTACAAAGTGCAAAGATTTATAGCGCATACTTTCTATTTTTATTATTTAGTATTTAAAGAAATTTATTAATTATTTATTTGTATTGCCCAGTAAATTGCTTCCTGTTGGGCAATTATAGGTATTATTATTATTTATAATTATAATTGTTATTATTATTATTATTATTATTATTACAAGCAACAGTTTTTTTTTTAAATTCTTATGTTTATATTGTTCGTTAATTTGTATCATTGAAATGTTGTTAGAAACGTTATGTTTTCGAATTAAGAAGCCATAAATATACTAGTTTTGACAGACCCCTGATATATAAATATAATTATTTGAAGAGGACAGGATATTACCTACTGAGTGAGTAGTAACTGGTAACTATACTTATATATCAGTAATTTTAGCACTCTGTTCATGCTACTATAATACTTTTACTATTTTCAGAACTATGAAACCACAATAATATAATTATTTTTAGGTTAGAATCTCCCACCCGTAGTCTCCAAATCAAAGCTCCCAAGGAACTACGGCTGGAATCCAGAGGAGGACATATCAACACCCTGGCCTTAAATGATATCTCCTTTAAAAGCGAGGTGGGCTCCATCCGCCTTCAAGCACCTTCAGTTATAGTGCCGCACCTCCCGACTGCCAAAGTAACTCACCGACCAATCGCGACGCGGAGTTTTGACGTTTTCCAACTGTGTGCGTGCGAGAGTGGGAAACTGTTCCTTGCCGCGCCGCATGTCGTTTGTGCGAGTGAGAACGAAGACGGATTTTGTCGATAGACGTGTTGTAAATGCTTATTGGTCCACATGTTTCCGCGTTTGCTTTGAAAGTGACATGTAACTCTCAGTGACTATTTTTTAATAGTGAAACGAAAAAACGCCTGTTTCTAATTGGTCACTGTTTTAATGCAAGAGAAATATTATTTCAATTTTTTGTTTTTGAAAAACGCTCTAAAAAGCACCTATATTTTTTGAATTTTTTTTTCCCGAAATGTACCAAATCCTTAAAAGTTCCTTTTTGTTTTTGCTAAATAACTAAAATAAAATGAACACAAATGTGAATAACGATAATTTTTCTTGTATTAAATATAGTGACTTTGAAATTAGTATGGTAAAAATCTTGCATATCAACTAAAAATTTTGCTTTTTAGCTTCACGTGTCTAAAAAGGATCTGTTATCAAAAATTGAGCTGGTAAAATTTAAATTTAAGTAATGCTTTAATGTCTTTAAAAATAACAGATTAAATATATATTCGGAATTAAACACCGAGGCGTTTTCAGGAGGCTTTGGTTACGGTTATGTTTGACAGTTAAATAATAGATTAAACCTGGTCAACCAAATTGGTGACAATTGAAGTTTAAGTCAATGTTTAGTTGTCAACTTCAACCGTAAAATCAAAGGCACTTGAAAACGCCTCCGGAATAAGGCTATAGTAGTTGTTTTTCTGTGCTCTAGAGTTTTAAAACAAATTTAATAGTTCGCGTGATATTGCCAACGTTCAGCTAACATTCAATTAATGACTTCTCTTCAACTACTAATCCAATACACAGTTATGCTGACGATAGTACCTACTCTTCACTCCAACCTTCATTTTTCTAAACAAGTCGCGAATCAAGAGCTGAATAATAGACGCAGATCTATGCACCGATCCCTTTCCCAAGATCTTCAATTTTATTAATCTTAGACTGGGGTGTCAAGAACCTTGTTCAGTTCAACGCCCCCAAACCCAGTCTTGCTCCCTGTCACGCAAAAAATCTGGCATTACTTACCCCATCCACATGAATGGCCAAGACCTACAGAACAATGAAACGTTCGTTGGCATCGCTTTCGAACATGATCTCAGCTGGCACAAGCACATTACTTCAATAGCCACATCAGCAGTTAAAAAGCTTGGTTTTCTCTTTCGAGCCAAAAATACTTTTCCCCTTCCAACTTACACACTCTCTATGTTTCCCAAATAAGACCTAACCTAGAATACTGTTTCCACATCTGGGGAGCGGCATCACCTTCGACACTTAACTACATCTTTCATTATATCCAAAAGAAAGCCATTCGACTAATTAACGACCCAGTCCTCACAAGAAAACTCCCTTGTCTCGCTCATCGCCGCGCTGTTGGGGATTTATCCCTTATATACCGATACTTCCACGTATTTTGCTCTGAAGGACTAGCTGCTATAATTCCCCTTTTGACTGTTCCTAACAAAACAAAAAGAGACGCGTTACGTATGCATCCCTTTACTGTAGTACAAAAGTCTAGAACAACCCACTTCTCTCGCTTATGCATACCTAGAATTTCCAGAATATGAAACGAACTGCCTGCAGATGTTTCCCTTCTCTTCCCAACCTCCAATCCTTTAAATCCCGTCTCAATCGATTACACTTCCCTTTTTTGCAGACGCTCACAGTACGTTAGTACTCAGATAAAAAAAAATGGATGGCTTGAATAAAAGATATAAAACGATATATGTTATGACAACTTTTATCCCCTTCAGTGTTTTCGTCCTCACGTCAAACTAGGATATTACAGCCGACGAATAGCAAAACATTTAAGGCGCGTTCTGCTGATCGTTAGCGTGATCTATTAAAAAAAAATCACAACACTTGAGTATAGAAAGACAATTTAAGTTTAAAACAGTCTTCCTGCTTCTTTTGACGAGTTTTTCTCTGTAGTAAAAAATTAAAGTAAAATTAAAATATGGCTGTGACAATACATTTGTTGGCTTAAAATATATTTGAAATTCGTGAGTAAATAACGATCAATTTATTTTTATTTAACACATAATATATTTTAATTTGATTAAAATTTACTGTTGTACAGGCAGCTTCAATTAAAACTCTTAGCGCTAATAATTTTGTCATACAAATAAAGATAACAAAATCCGGCAAAAAAGACTTTGTTTTGAAGAAATTGACTTACGAAAAATAATTATTTTAAATAAAATCGAAATATTTTAAGCTGTAAGGAAAAATAACAAAAATTCGACTTTAAAATCACACAACTGTTATTTCAATTTTAAAGTAATTATGTTTTAGTTTTTTTAGTACCAAGAAATACATCGGTTAAAGAAATATTTGTAAAAACTAATAGAATATAATCAACTAATAGGAGCTATGTATGATTTTTGAACTACACAGGATATTTTTAATAAACTCGGGCGACCTTCAGCAATAAATATCCAGTTTATTAAAAATTCAGCAAGCTTAGGTGCCCTGAAGGAGCCAGAAAGGTTCCTTGTTCAACCAATGTTTTTTTAAAAGAGAGTTTTCGTAGTTAATCATTATTTAATTAATTATAATTTTAATTAAATAATATTAATTATTTTTAAAAGTGACCTCAAACAAAAATTTGCGCAGGCCCAAATTTTTAACAACACTTTACTATAGTATGGTCAATTAAGAAATATCATATGTAGGAATTTTTGGGTAATGTACAGTTTTGGCTAAAGATAAACCGCAGTATAAACGCATCTTATAGGACTTATCTATATACTTAGCGCTTAGAATGCGACTTATGTAGATGATTTTTATTCACGAGTGTACATATACCTACGCAAATAAGCAAATTTAGAAAACGCGAATCATAGAGTTACGTATTATGAGAAATTAGATATTAAAGCTTCTGGCTAGTTTGAAAATGTACATAATGTAAAATTATGTATATTTTTAATATAAAAATTCTATACAGGACGAGTATTAGTGTAACAAGGCAATATCTCGGAAACTGTTTAAAATATTTTCATGAAATTTTGTTGGGTTAATATGGAAATGGGGGAACATATTTTTGACATTTACCCCCTCTCTATTTTAAGGGATGTGGGGTAACTTTCGAATTTTGAATCTGATGATGTACTTCTGTTTATGAAATTCAGTTTATTGCTTTGTTATAACAGACCTGAGCAATAAACTGAGAAATAATCGTTAAAACGTCAAAATTCTCAACTGACTTAAGCAAAAATAACACGTTGTCATGGAAACGAATAATAATTCTAAAATAAGTGGACTTGGTTTATTGGATAAATCTATTTATTTTTTTAAATTCAATCAAAATTTAGTTACCTATAATTCTGTAACCAAAAGGGCAAATCAAAAAAAAATTTCACGCGTGCGTAGTTTTTTACGTAGATTCGAATTTTATAAACAAAGGTATATCATTTCTTTTAAAATTTCAAAGTTACCCCCACCCCTCAAAATTGGGAGAGGGGGTTAATGTCAGAAATATGTGTGAACATGTCCCCCCATCTCCCTATTAACTCACCAAGATTTCATAAAAATATTTTAAACAGTTTTCGAGATATCGCCTTGTGGCACTTTAAAAACTTACCCTGTATGATATTATGGACATAGTCTGTAAAAACTATCGCTGTAGAAACTTATATAAATTTGCCATTGTTAATATATTGTATATAAATGTATATTATTTTATAAATGTTATATATAATCCTGATAGTTATTTTTGTTAGAGCTCTATCATTATATGTAAGTGCTGTCATCAATCGGCCTGAAAATTGAAAGATCTTAGAATATTTGTACAGTCAATCCTCGGGAAAAATTCTAAAAATTCTAGTCATTTTAGTGTACAGTGAACAAACTTAAATTTTATTTATTTTAGTTAATGTTTCTGCAATTAACTGTTTAAAACATGTCCACATTTTTTAAAGCAGTTTGTATACCAAACTATATTTATTTTCAACCATATATCTTATATTGACATTTTTGACTTTTTGAAAGTTTGAAAGTGTCACTTTTTTACTTACTTTCGGCCCACGCACCGGTGGGAAGTTTACTTTCCACCCGTGGGTGGAAAGTAAGTGAAAGTTTTCAAATAAGTCTTTTTTCTGTTATTTGTTTTAACTTTTAAACAAGGTGCATTTTTACAACATCTAATATTAAACATAAAAAAATTAAAGTTTATTTATTAAAATTAATAGTGGAATTAGATGTGTTTTAATAGATATGGATAAACCTCCCTGTTAACGCATATCAGTAGTCGAAAAGTTAAGTTCTTGATTTGTTTCTCGTAGTATTTCTATTCATGTTTACTGAAGAAAACGTATGGGGACTCGTATGAGACGTCAAAGAGGTGGACAGCATTTTTGCTGTTTTGGATTTGTTTTCCAAGGATGAATCTACGCATATGCATAGTTAAGGGGCTTGAAGGTGCTTAGTATCCCCAAAACTCTAATTAGCACCCCCAAAATTTACATTAAGCACTACTAATTAACTAATTTTTTTGGCCTTATGCTGAATTGGGTCTAGGGTTTAAGCGCTCCTGAATTTGGCTGCCGAACTACTCCTACGAATATACGTATCCTTCAGCGACTCTACTCGACTTCCAACCTCCAAGGCGTTTAGGTTGTAGGACATCTGCACCACAGTTAGCAAGTAACGTGGCATAAAAGATAAAATTAAAAAATTACGGTTGAAAATAAAACAGTATACAAACCTCGGTGACAAGTTTCATTCTTGTCGCGAGATTTAGTTAACCTCGGCGTTTCGCGTCTTGATCAACTATCTTATCCCTCGACAGTAATAAAAGACTTTCCCCCCGGAGTGTAATATACTATTTTCTAATTTTAATAAACGCTGAAATAGGCATTTTGTTTATAAGCTTATCTGTACAATTTAGAGCAAAATAAATTTCCCAAGGATTGAGCTACTGAAAACAGTATTGTAAACATTTTTAGATATACACGATGTTAATTTATTGGTTAATAAACTAACATCCTATATATATATATATATATATATATATATATATATATATATATATATATATATATATATATATATATATATAAACTCCCCTGCAAAAAAAACCGCCACCCTGAAATTTGGGCAAAGTTTGATGCTTCATAATTTTTTTATTTCTTATCCGATTTTTTTGCAGATTTGTAGAATATTTTCTTGAGATTATACTGTACTGCTCTAAAAATAAGTTTCTTTTACGGAAAACATATTATACAGGGATGAAAAGGTTTGTGTTTTTCTATACTAAGTTTAAAACACCCTGTAGATGATCCAAGCCATTTTTTTTTCATCCAATTTTTTTGTACGAAAGTCTCATGAATTCCTAACCATCGGGGTTTTGAATGATCTCGATATCTAAATTTTTAAAAGAGATATTCAAGTTTTTAATAAAACTCCCAAGTTTGTATATTTTTTTATTTAGTCGTTAACAAAAAAAAATACATAAAAGTATACAAAATGGTGGACATCTGTTCTGTCAATAGCGTGTATGTCCCCCTCTAGCTACAACGAGAGCGCGTATTCTTCGAGGCATCGAATGAATAAGATGGGTTATTCGCTCTTGGGGAATATTCAGGTACTCCTCAGTAAGAGCTACCCTCAGCTCTTGAAGAGTACTTGGTTGTAAGGGACGACGGCGAACAGCTCTTTTTAATTCATCCCACAGATGCTCGATGGGATTCATATCGGGGCTACAAGCAGGCCAATCCAATGTCCTAACACCAACTTCCTCCAAGTACTGTGTCACCACATGTGCTACATGAGGCCTTGCATTATCCTGCATTAGAATAAAATTTTCTCCGATTAAAGGTGCGAATGGAATAACATGTTCTTCAAGAACGTCTTCAATATATCTGCGTGCATTCATAGCCCCATTCTCCACAAATACCAGATCAGTCCGCGCTGCGGTAGAAATTCCTGCCCACACCATAACAGAGCCACCTTGATAAGATATGCGTTCTGTTATAGTACATTCAGCAAATCTCTCATTTGGTCTTCTGTACACTCGCTCATGACCATCTGGTGACCAAAGACATACCCTCGATTCGTCTGTGAACAAAACATTGCTCCACTGTTCCACAGTCCAATTTACATGTAACCTTGCAAATCTTAATCGGTCTCGCCGATGTCTTCGAAGAGGTCGTTGTTTTTTTGCTGGCCTAAGCGAACGAAGCCCAGCTTCATTCAACCTTCTTCGAACCGTATCCTCACTTATTCTAACTCTTCTTACCATCTGTAGGTCATTTTTCAATGAAACGAAGGTTGTTCGCCGATCTCTTAAAGATCTAATCAGAAGAAAACGGTTGTCAGCCACTGTTGTTATTCTTGGTCTTCCAGACCCTCGCCGTCTGTTAAAATTGCCTCTCTCTATATACCTATCCCAGGTGTCTCGGACCGTAGACCGGGGAAATCCCAATGTTCGGGACACATAACTTTTATTGTGCCCATCCTCTAATAAGGCAACAATTCTTGCTTTATCTGTAATACTTAGCACCATGGTGAAAACAAGAAATTATTTTATTACTGTCAGATATGCTGTCAGAACATTACTAACAATCACCTAAGCCTACTTGCTTTCAAAATTACTGCATTAAATCATAGCTGCAAACTTGGGAGTTTTATTAAAAACTTGAATATCTCTTTTAAAAATTTAGATATCGAGATCATTCAAAACCCCGATGGTTAGGAATTCATGAGACTTTCGTACAAAAAAATTGGATTAAAAAAAAATGGCTTGGATCATCTACAGGGTGTTTTAAACTTAGTATAGAAAAACACAAATCTTTCATCCCTGTATAATATGTTTTCCGTAAAAGAAACTTATTTTTAGAGCAGTACAGTATAATCTCAAGAAAATATTCTACAAATCTGCAAAAAAATCATAAAAATCGGATAAGAAATAAAAAAATTATGAAGCATCAAACTTTGCCCAAATTTCAGGGTGGCGGTTTTTTTTTGCAGGGGAGTTTATATATATATATATATATATATATATATATATACAGGGTGATTCACGGTCGATGGTAGGTTAGACGTTTATGGAGAACGGAACGCGGGATTTTTTTGAAAATTTGGCAACGTGGGTAATTAGCTATGCTCTGTCCATCTAAAATATTTTCAGCATTGCGACGTTGCCGCTTCTATCAAAAAGTCCTAGCAACTTTATTTTTTTAAATGGAACACCCCATATATTAATAAATTTTTAGAATCGCTCTTTTATTACAATACTTTTTTGTTAATATTACCCTATACCTATCTCTATCGGTTTTCGAGATAAAAATTAGTTTGTGTTAAATATGGTCCAAAACATGGCCCTAATTACACGTAAGTAAATTAGTGCTCTCAATTCATGGAAAGTTGATATTTTGGCGGTAGTTTAGACAGACCCGATGTATTTATTTTTCACCATGAAATCGACTCCATATCATACAGGGCGTGCTAAGATTACTATTATTTCCGTTGTTCATAAAAGGGGTCAAATGTTCGTTTTTTTAAATGAAACCCCCTGTATATTAATCAATAAATTGAAAGACGAAGAAAAACGCTTTAAGATGGTACATCATATTCCTATACCTAAATCATCAAGTTTTCTTAATAAAAGCGCTTTTTTGTGAAAAAAAAATAAAGACTTTAATTTTAAGTAACCATGGATATCAAACATCAAAATATCAAACTTACGACATTTTGACGACTGTGTTTAAAAAAATCTCCCAAAATGAACGCAGATAATCATTATTCAAACGAAGTTCTTATGAAATTATTTATTTTACACGGACAATGTGATCAAATCATTGCCAGAACTTGCAGAAAATTTAACCAAATGTATCCTGAATTGACACAAATGAACGAAAGGAAGTTTGTAAGATTACAAAATAATTTCATTAACTATGGCTCAAATTTAAAAGCGCCTCTAACATTACCAAAACCTGTTACTTCAAATGAAGATAATATTGTCAACGTTTTGGCATATTTTTATGCATATCCAGAGGCTTCCATTCGTAGTGCAGAAAAAGATTTGGGTGTATCATATGCTTCAATACAACGAATTTTGGGAAATCACGAAATGCATCCGTTTAAATTTACTAAAGTGCAAGCCCTCAAAGCAGAAGACTTTGAACGTAGAGTGCATTTTTGCGAAACCCTTTTAATACGTATACAAGAGGATCCGGAGTTTTTGTCAAAAATCATTTGGAGCGACGAAGCAAAATTTACAAGGGATGGGATTTTTAATAGAAGAAATAAGCATTTTTGGGCTGATCATAATCCTCACGTGACAAAAGAAATGGGATTTCAAGAAAAATTTGACCTAAATGTTTTTTGTATTTTAAAAAAGCACAAAATTAGCTTTTTTATTTATGATGCCACTTTAAATGCTGAGAGATATCTCGAAATACTAAGGACGACTGTTACCGATTTCGTCGAAAATTTATCTTTAGAGGATTATAGGAATTCGTGGTTTCAACTGGACGGAGCGCCAGCTCATTGCACCCAGGAAGTTTCCAGGGTACTTTATGAAATATTTGACGATCGTTGGTTTAGGCGCTTAGGGCCGTGGGATTGGCCACCGAGATCCCCCGATCTCACGCCGCTTGACTTTTATTTATGGGGTGTTTTAAAAGAAAGAGTGTACAGTACTCCAGTGCCTACCAAAGAAGAACTGCGACGGCGAATAGTTCGGTGTATTGAAGATCTGGATCCCCATGAAATTGAAAAAGCAACTACGAGTCGCGTACAAAAGCACATACTAAAATGTTTAGAATGTAATGGACAACATTTCCAGCATTTATTGTAAAAATTTCTTATTTTGTTTACAGTTTTGTTTTTTGAACCTTCCTAATTTTGTTATTTAATTTATTTTCACATGTTAATGAAATTATTTTGTAATCTTACAAACTTCCTTTCGTTCATTTGTGTCAATTCAGGATACATTTGGTTAAATTTTCTGCAAGTTCTGGCAATGATTTGATCACATTGTCCGTGTAAAATAAATAATTTCATAAGAACTTCGTTTGAATAATGATTATCTGCGTTCATTTTGGGAGATTTTTTTAAACACAGTCGTCAAAATGTCGTAAGTTTGATATTTTGATGTTTGATATCCATGGTTACTTAAAATTAAAGTCTTTATTTTTTTTTTCACAAAAAAGCGCTTTTATTAAGAAAACTTGATGATTTAGGTATAGGAATATGATGTACCATCTTAAAGCGTTTTTCTTCGTCTTTCAATTTATTGATTAATATACAGGGGGTTTCATTTAAAAAAACGAACATTTGACCCCTTTTATGAACAACGGAAATAATAGTAATCTTAGCACGCCCTGTATGATATGGAGTCGATTTCATGGTGAAAAATAAATACATCGGGTCTGTCTAAACTACCGCCAAAATATCAACTTTCCATGAATTGAGAGCACTAATTTACTTACGTGTAATTAGGGCCATGTTTTGGACCATATTTAACACAAACTAATTTTTATCTCGAAAACCGATAGAGATAGGTATAGGGTAATATTAACAAAAAAGTATTGTAATAAAAGAGCGATTCTAAAAATTTATTAATATATGGGGTGTTCCATTTAAAAAAATAAAGTTGCTAGGACTTTTTGATAGAAGCGGCAACGTCGCAATGCTGAAAATATTTTAGATGGACAGAGCATAGCTAATTACCCACGTTGCCAAATTTTCAAAAAAATCCCGCGTTCCGTTCTCCATAAACGTCTAACCTACCATCGACCGTGAATCACCCTGTATATATATAAGAGAAGGAATAAGCGGGAATGCGGTCTGTTAAATAAATTAGTTACTCATTTCATTCTTAATCCTCTATATTTCGACTTGATTTAAGTCTTCATCAGGAGGTCACAGCTAAAAACACAACAGTGTTATAATTACCAAGTATTATGCTAATTTATTATTTTGTTATTCTTTATGTGAGGAATTATCAATTATATATAATACTAATTAACTAAGTCTTACTTACAATTACGAGTTAAAAGAAGTCACAAACACTCACAAAACGAAACATTTAAAATTCCTTAAAAATATGCATCAAAACCAAGGAATTTTAAATGTTTCGTTTTGTGAGTGTTTGTGACTTTTTTTAACTCGTAATTGTAAGTAAGACTTAGTTAATTAGTATTATATATAATTGATAATTCCTCACATAAAGAATAACAAAATAATAAATTAGCATAATACTTGGTAATTATAACAATGTTGTGTTTTTAGCTGTGACCTCCTGATGAAGACTTAAATCAAGTCGAAATATAGAGGATTAAGAATGAAATGAGTAACTAATTTATTTAACAGACCGCATTCCCGCTTATTCCTTCTCTTATAAAATAGTACGGTCGATAATTGTATATAACTATATATATATATATATATATATATACAGGGTATTTCACTTAAAACTCCCAACGTCTATAACTAAAAAACTAAGTGAGATAATTAATTTCTGTTAAAAGCTGTCGGTAGTAGGGGTCAGTAGCCGTTAACAAGGTTAAAAAATAAATCGACGCCTATCGCAAGTTGGGCGTCGCGACGCTGCAAAAATATAAATCGATTGCAGGAACTTTGAAAATAATAAATTCAAAAAGTACGTTAAATTCTAAGACTTTTTTGTCTCTTGCACAAATTTCATAACTCTACTGGTTTTTGCAATATAGCGGCTTAATTTATCACGAATTTAATTATTTTAATGGCCTATTTCCTACAATATCTAAAAATTATAGAAAACTGTCTCTTAGAAACCTTTTTTATTTCATTGCAATTTATAGTAAGAATACTAGTTTAAGGTTTCGGCTTCATAAATCCGTCATCAAGTTATATTTCAAATAGTATCATAATATTTTGTACCTACATTACTGGCTACAACTTCTTAGTTTTAGTTTAAGTATGGATAACTTCATGTATTTGTCAATGTTTATCTAGAAAAATATGAAATTATATTTTAGAACCCTTCCCTCATAAATATTTTTTGTTTTCTCGTCAAAAAAATACTAATTCATCATATTTCTGAAATTAATACTTGATTATAGTTCTTTTTAAGTTGTTTTATTCTTAAAAAGTAGGCTTTGAAAACAAAAAGTAAACTGTTGGTTTATTTCATAGCAGGCTCACAACATTGTTTAAGAAAATAGACATACATGTCAAAACGTTAATTTAGAAGTCAGATTTTTTGCTGTTTATACTTTGTAGCACAAACATGGTTCAATTTACCAATAACGAAAAATTAGACATGTTGCTGATTTACGGAGAAGCTCGACAAAATTGCTTAGAAGCTCAAAGAATTTACGTACATCGTTTTCCGAACAGAACAGTCCCAGATCGTAAAACTTTTATAAACCTATTTAATAATCTGAGGGAATATGGTTCGTTTGTAAAGCAAAAACGCAGAAGGAGAAAAACAGTAAGAACAAATGTAAACATTGCTCGCGTTTTACAAGAGGTAGATAATGTTCCACTTACTTCTTTACAAAAGATAAAAGAAAGTACTGGCGTTTCCAAAAGTTCGTCTTCTAGAATATTAAAAGAGAATTCTTTTCATCCTTATAAAACAAAACTAGTGCAGAAATTAGAACCAGAAGATTATGAGAGGAGAATGAATTTTCTTGCCAGGTTTGCTGATATTTACAGTCAAGACCAAGATATTTTATCGAAAATTTTATGGAGCGACGAGAGCCGATTTCAAAACAATGGTATAATTAACAGACAGAATTGCCGCTATTGGGCTCAAAACCATCCCCGTTGGATTAAACAAAGAGGAAATCAGCGCGTTTTTAGCATAAATGTATGGTGCGGTATAATAAATGAACACCTCATCGGACCCTACTTTTATGAAGGTACCCTAACTGCTCATCGTTATTTGGAGTTTCTCCAAAATATTCTTCCTGATCTGTTAGAAGAGGTGCCTTTAGAAATAAGGCAAAATATGTGGCTGCAACAGGATGGGGCTCCTGCCCACAATGCGGCAATTATATCAGAACATTTAAACGCACAATATCATCAACGATGGATTGGAACTAATGGACCACTGGAATGGCCAGCAAGGTCCCCTGATATTACGCCGCTGGACTACTTTCTTTGGGGCCACTTAAAAGACTTAGTTTATGAAGAACCTATTGAAGATATGGCGGATCTTATAAACAAAATTATAGCTGCATGCGCTTCAATTACAAGAAGAACTCTTTTAGAAGTTACACATAGAAAATTATTAGATAAGTTTGACAAGTGTATTCAAGTCGAAGGAATAAATTTTGAACAAATGTAAATATTTCACATAATTGTAATAAAAAATAATTTATTAAAATGTATTATCGATTCTTTTTGCAACGTCAACTTCGACAAATGCATAAAGTAACGCAAGACTAAGAAGTTGTAGCCAGTAATGTAGGTACAAAATATTATGATACTATTTGAAATATAACTTGATGACGGATTTATGAGGCCGAAACCTTAAACCAGTATTCTTACTATAAATTGCAATGAAATAAAGAAGGTTTCTAAGAGACAGTTTTCTATTATTTTTAGATAATGTAGGAAATATGCCATTAAAATAATTAAATTCGTGATAAATTAAGCCGCTATATTGCAAAAACCAGTAGAGTTATGAAATTTGCGCAAGAGACAAAAAAGTCTTAGAATTTAACGTACTTTTTGAATTTATTATTTTCAAAGTTCCTGCAATCGATTTATATTTTTGCAGCGTCGCGACGCCCAACTTGCGATAGGCGTCGATTTATTTTTTAACCTTGTTAACGGCGACTGACCCCTACTACCGACAGCTTTTAACAGAAATTAATTATCTCACTTTGTTTTTTAGTTATAGACATTGGGAGTTTTAAGTGAAATACCCTGTATATATATATATATATATATATATATATATATATATATATATATATATATATATATATATATATATATATACACAAGTACAGTGATGTTTGAAAAAAATGAGATACACCGTAAAACATCGATCTCTTTAAAATCACTTTAATGTTTTGATATTACCAGAGGCGATAGTAGCGTTGAAATTGTGATTTACCCCCGTACTGTTTTATGACGTCACATGATTTCGAATGATATTCATGCATTATAAGTGCAATTTCAAAGTCGATAATTGACCTAAAATGGTTGAACTTGAAGTATGTGCTTGAGGTAGAAAGCATTGACCATTGACCTTGAAACCATCATCGTATGCTTGGTCATCAACAAAATCACGCTCCTACGTTTCGAGAATCTCAAGGTCAACCACTTTGAGCAAAGGAATGATCTTTAGATATCTTCATTATATTGCACAGTAAACTCTGACTGCACAATAGGTATTTCATCAAACAATCTTAAATTATTTTATTTCATGTATGCCAACGATTTATTTAATCAAGAATAAAATAACAGGAGTAGACAAAGCTGCCTAATTGGGTGTCCCATTATTTTTGAATATCAAAGTATATTTGGACTGGTACTAGTTTTTAAAATACAGGGTGTTCCAGTAGTGGTAAAAAGCTCAAATGCTGTTATTTATAATACATACACATGATTAAACATTTGCTACAGTTTATTTGCATTTTACATTTTTAATAAGAACAGCGAATAGTTGAACCTTGTCGGACTTTCGGACCACCCTGTATATATATTAGCAATAAAAATATTGTAAAATACGTTGCGAATTCTTAAAGAAAAATTTATACTGTGTATAAAGTTGGTATATAAAAGCGCTTTTAATTGTAGGTCGGTCCTTTTTGTTTATTAATTTGAATAAAAATACATGATTTTTTATAATAACAATTTATTTTTATAAGTAAAAGAAGGTGCAAGAAACGAGCTTGTAATTGGTAGTCCTAGGTAAGTACAGAAATTTAACCTTCACTATAATATAAGATTAAATGTGATCGGTTTTTACATCTCCGAGGAGTCGGATGACGTTACGGACAAAAACCTCGTGACAATGTAATACAGGGTGTTCTCAAAGGTGAGGCATTTATTTTAACAGGTTGTAGAACTCGTGAAAATAAACCATTTGACCAAAAATCGCCTATATAAAAGTTGAAAAATAACGGAGATAAAAACTTACCAATAAATTCATTCCATTACGTGTTATATATTCGGTGCCATTACGGTCCTGGTCATTTTTAAACCACGCAGCAAAGAAATACAAAAATATTTGAACACATGCACTATTCAAGCTGCCACAACTGGCGATATAATCGAAAATCCCACGGATATGCGAACGATGTCGTACTTATCGTCACCAGTAAACACACTAAACAAAAAACATTTTAATATTTTCGACATGCAAAAACAACGCAGCGGTTCAGAACGTTGAGACGTGCACGTGCATTTCGGCTTAATTTTTATTGTGTAAAAATGAATTGTCAATAACTATTTAAAACAACAGGAGGCAGGGCCA